>VZSZ01003184.1:324978-355994 GCA_013398815.1 Ibidorhyncha struthersii | reverse complement strand
GCCGGGCGGGCGGGATGGGCACGCCTGGCCCCGGCATGGTGAACGTCTCTCTTTTCTGGCTAATTCAGTGCCATTTTGGATCGGCCTGGCAATGGCTAAGTTAATTGTGCCGCGGAAAAAGAAACGGTGGTTGGTGCGGTGTCGTATGGCCGGTGCAAAAGGTGACAAAAGCGCCGTTGCCAGCAAGCTTGGTTTTTTTAAGTATATATGAATATATATGTGTGTGTGTGTGTATATATAAAAACAACACTGTGTTAGCATGATGTGTCTATAAACCGGTTACAAATTCCAGAAAGCGGTGGCTGAAGATAGAGGTAGATCTTGATTTGGTAACCAGGTTCAGAAAATGTGTGCTTTAAAGCTAAAATGGGAACTCTTTCATTTCAGCTTCTCGCTCAGGCTC
This sequence comes from Ibidorhyncha struthersii, assembly GCA_013398815.1. Taxonomy (NCBI): domain Eukaryota; kingdom Metazoa; phylum Chordata; class Aves; order Charadriiformes; family Charadriidae; genus Ibidorhyncha; species Ibidorhyncha struthersii. Next base: position 355,591 of record VZSZ01003184.1, on the reverse strand, counting down.
AACCCTTGCTTGTGTGGTCATTATCTTTAATTCACTCTTGACTGGTTAACTGTTCAGTGGAACAGCCGACGGTAGCGGATCTGTTGAGGTGCAGAAGGCTGTGGTTAGCTGATGGTAGGCTGCTTCAGTGGTGAGTTTTCATTGAATTATCCCAAGGGAGGACCGAACTGCTTTTGTTTATGATACAGGAAAAACGCAGTGGATTTTTGTGTGCTTTTACGGATCCTTCAGAAGATTTATAAACTAATAGTAACATTTGCTGACTGCCAGTGCAGAGTTCCCTAAACAGTGTGGGGAGCAAGTAGGAGGCTTTAGAAAAGCGGCAGTTTCGTGAGTTGGACGATGACTCACTCTGCCTACTGACTGCAACGTGGCTGATCTAAAAAAAATACTTCTGTGCCCCGTATTTTTATAGTCAAAGGGATAGTACTTAGCAGGTTGTATAATATGTCATTAGTCATTCTTGGTCTTTCTCCTCTGAGTAACGATTTGATCATTATGTGGTCTGCATAATCAAATTAACTGGTATCTTTCCTTCTTATTTGTATTTCTGAAAAAGTAAACGTCTCATACTTGACTGTGTTCAGTGTACATCCTGTTTCCTGAGAACTGTGATAAATCCACGTGCAGAAGTCGAGCACGAATTGAAGGGGTTGCTTGCATAATGCATGAAGCTGGTGGTGTGTGGCAGTGTCTGCCAGCACTAGGAATAATTTCAAAGACGGCAGCCCTTCTGTGGGTCACTTCTGTTGCCCTTGCCCGAGAACTGATCTGTTTTAAAAGCATAGTTGTAAACCACTTAAGAAACTAGTATCTTTGTGTTTCCCTCTTTAAACTTTGTGGGAGGAAGGAATAAAAGTACCACTTAAAAAAAAATGGTAGTCTTGGAAAGGTGACAGCCTAAATGAAAACATCAGTGTCTGTGTGAATAGACTATTCAGCACAAATTGGGGTGATACACACCCCTCTTTTTTTTTATGCTACAGTCCATCATGTGTTTTAAGTGGTTAGAGCATGTTATGTAACTGAAGAGGAATTTGTCTTTTTTGTTTATTTCGTGTGAATTTCCAAGGCAGTCCATTGGACCAATGGTTATGACTTTCATTGAAACTGAAAATGTATAAACTTAACAGATGTTGGTGTCACTCTTTGTAAGTATTAGTGTTTTAAAAAACCCATCTCATTATTTTCCAAAGTTGAAAAATACTATAAAATGAAAAGAAAAAAAATTGTTACTTTGAGCTCATTTTGGCTTGAGAAAAGACTCACTTTCATCTAGTTGATTGCCCTTTAACTAGTTATTATCTTAGTCAGAGTGAAAGAAAGTTTGGGGTTAACTTTTTACTTTCAATCCCTCCTATCTGCTTCTGGTCCACAGGACCACTTGTCTTAATTGTCTGTTTGCTATTAACTCGTGGATGGGGAAACGGGTTCGGCCACCACCCTGGCTCGAGCTGCGGCCCTGGCAGAGGGGCCAGCTGAAGGGCAATGGCAGTGACGGGGCTGCAGCATGTCAGCAAAGGGCTGTGTTAGGTGCGAGATTGAACTGGCATAGTGAGAGAAGTACATCTTTAATGTGACACTAGTTAATGTGTGGACATAGTTTAGAAGTTAGTTTAGTCCTTTTTTTTTTTTTTTTTTTAGACAAGGATATATGAACCTGCTACAGCATTGTCATCTGTTATGTTTCCAAAGTAGAATTTTCAGGGGCGGTAAACAAAAGATCACTCTCAATTACAAATCTTAATTTCATTTATTTTAATAGCAGGGTATTTTTGCTAGGACAATCTCTAGTTGTCCTCACCATACTCATGTGAGGTACTGTATCTGTTTGGTAGATAGGCTGCTTCCTAGGACTAGATCCTGTTTTGAATGGTAGCTGGGCACTGCTTTTTGTGGCTTTGGGATCAAGTCATTTGCTCATAGTTACATAGGAAATTTGTAGCAGGATCAGGTCAAATTGAAGGCTGCAATCTGTTGCTTATGTTGTCACTATTTGTTTTCTTAGGTAAATTGCTCTTGATTCTGAAAATCATTACATACCTTCTGAAAACGTTGCAATTAGCGGTCACCTAGTGGAAGGATATAGTATATAATAAACTGATGATTAAAAATGCATCATTTTAGGGATACAGAATGAAAATTTTAGGGCTCTTACTTCAGTGAGCAAGTGGGCCATAGCTCCCTTTCTCCTTGAAGCAGTAATGTCATTACTGCTGCTGCCTTCATTTAGTTGTGGTGGTAAGGGGTAAGATCTGAGTTACTGCAGAGAGATCGGCAGATATGACTCCTTGCTACTGATGGGCACCTTTTGGAATCTGTTCCTGTGCGGTTTAATGGAACCAGCTAAAAGAGAGGTTCCAGACGTGTCACACAGCTGACATTTGGTATGGCTGCATATTGAAGACGTCAGCAACTTGAAACAATAGGCCTAATTATGGGGAAGAATACAACTGGGTTTAGATGGTCCCAAGGATATAAAATACAGCTTATTGCAGTATGTTTGAACAGAGGCCTTGGACCGAGGGTTAACGTGAAACTTAAAGTGTGAGGAAAAGCTACAAAAATGAATTTCCATCACAGTTGTTTGGGGGGGCGTGGGGAATGAAAGAGAAATGGTCTGGAGTGATGTAAACTTTTTTACAGGCAGCAGAGCCTGTGGTGCATGTCAGTATTTTTATGTTTTAAAAAAAGTTAAAAACCAAGAGGCTAGACTTCTGTTTTTTTTGTGAACAAGTAGTTGGATAGTCACTGATGCTACCCTAATTAACTCTAGGCTAAATTTTATATTTGTTCTTTAAGTAAATTCATGGGTATTATAAGAAGGGTTCTCACGCTGATGTCTTAATACGGCTATAAATTCAAGATAGTTTTGGGAAGAGTAACTGTTACTTAATTACGTATGTACTAAGGTTATAATAACCCATGTAAAACACTATCTAAAACTAGGACTCTTGGCAGTATGTGAAGAAAGGAATCTCAAGGCAATAGTTACACGTGCAGAGTAAAGAAAGCTCCAAAGATGACCCTTCTGGCAGGGTACTATGCCACATCAGTGGAGGCCAGCTCAACACTGTTCAGTTTTGAAGTACTACACTTGGTGATCTTTATTTAAAAGGAAAAACCCAGCAGAGGATAGCAGCGTGCATTCCCTTCTCCTTTCCTTTCTTCATCAGCTGGTTGTATGAATACCTGGAGAGAGCTGGTGTGTGGCAGAAGGGAGCGAGCCAGGGCACTGGGGCTCTGTGTCCTGGTGGCAGTCGGGCTTGAGCCTAAGGAATGGTAATATTTAAATGTGTTGAAACACTTTTGTTTCTGTTTGCCAGTGTGCCTTTATTTATTTTTTTTTTCCCCCTGCATGCAATTCTGATTACTTTAGTGAATTAAGGCTGTTATTTTAGAATACGTTAATAATTTGTCAGCTGCTCTTGCTGCCCTGTTAGGAGTGGGGAGACTTGTTTTGCTCGGTCCCCGCTGTCCCACTGAAGGGCTAGCACGGTTTTAAGGGAAAACGCTCCTATGATTAATTCTGAAGTGTTAAGATAGTTTGGAGAACTTTACATGTATTTAGAGAGCTAGGTGAAGAGCTGAAATGTGTTAATCTAAGATCGAAGAGAAGACATTTAGTGGTTTGATGTGACCTACAGTTGTTGGGGAAGAACATACAAGTAACTTGTAATGGAATTGCCCAAACCGTACCACACTGCGTAAGGTACACCCTTGACTCTTCTCTTCGTGGCATTTTTGAGCTTTTAAAAGAAATGAGGATGTTGTGCAAAAATGCAACATGTGGTCTTTATGACTGCATTCTGCTGCTGCAGACAGGGAAACTTACTGAGAAATTACCACTTTTGTTTTCATAAATAGTAGTTGCGTTCAGTAGACTATTAAAAAATAAGTGATGTCTGAAAGTGCCCATATGTATGGGGAAGTGGTTATAGAATATATCAGTTACTGTGTAAAATGTACTTGCCGTTAGTTTGTCTCTGTAATCTGGTTGGATAAGTGTAGAAGTAATTGATAAAGTCATAATATTTGTCTAATATGTAGGCATGATTTCTGTAGCAATGAATCTATAGAGGCGAAATTATGGTTTGAGATGTTAGTAAACTTTATCTGATATCACAAGGATTTAAGCTTTATAAGTGGTATTGGATATGTGCTGTATATTCTGGAAAGTCAATAAATACCGGGAGTGCTCAAACCTTACCCTTTTCATGTGAATAGTACCCAGTTATCTCTTATTATGGTGAAATACTTAAAACCCTGGTTTTGTCGTTGAGTAAAAGAATTATTCCAAAATTTGGTGACTGAGGTGCAGGATATGATTGTTTCTGGCTTGTCTCTTAACAACTGCATTGGAGAATTGCCAACTTTTCTGTGATATTCCCTTCTTTATTAGGATTCAGTAGGATTTTTCGTTGTGTGCCTTTTATTCCCAATAGGCTATATCTAAAACTTTCACAATATATGTTTAGAAATAGTGGTTGGTAATTATTGTCAGTTTTCCTCTGTGAGTGTGAAAAATAGTTAGTTTAGCTTTTGTGATGGTTTCTTAATTTGTAATTGGATGTTAAATAAGTCCTATATTTAGGACAACTTAAAGACTTGGGGAGGAGAAAGAATTCTGTGTGTGCTGAAATACTGATGTATTTTTCTCTCCTTTTCAGGTTGTCACGGAGTAAAATGGATGGTAGCTTTGATTGTGATTGTGGTGAGCTGGAGCCACCTGATCATTAACAGAAGGCATCTTTTGTAAATCAAGAGCTGCCAGTTTCCTGTTTAACTAGACTGTAAACAAAGGAGAGAAAAAAGAGGAAGAAGGAAAACAAAATAGTGCTTACCAGCACCATAGAATGACGCTGCTCAGGACCAGTCCAACACTGAATGTATCTGCACTGTGAGGAGGAGGATGTTAATAGAAGCCTATTATGTGCATATTTATTCACATTTTTGTTAAATGTTAACCAGTTTAGCACAGTAGAGCTGAGTGCATAGTATGTCATTTCATTCCGTTTGAGTTTCTTGTGAGTATTTTCTTTAATGTCTGCAGAAATGCTGCACCTTTCTTGAACTATGAATGCTGCAATCTTTCTATCTTATGCTCGGTTTGAGTTCTAGAGCTTACGGGCTCTAAATTCAAGGGGACACAACAGGCCTGGCTGGCTCATAATGAAATGAGAGTGTCAAGAAACCATCTTGCAGTCAAAGCCAAGTGTTTCTTCTCCCTTTCCATAAGACCTTTCCTTCAGATACCAGTGGAAGTGTCTCCGCGTGTTTACAGAAGCTTAGTAGTTTGAGGAAAAAGAAACTTAAAGAATTTTAAAATGGCAGAAAAATTTGAAAGTCTCATGAACATTCATGGTTTTGATCTGGGCTCTCGGTATATGGACTTAAAACCACTGGGCTGTGGTGGAAATGGCTTAGTTTTTTCTGCTGTCGATAATGACTGTGACAAAAGAGTGGCTGTCAAGAAAATCGTCCTTACAGATCCCCAGAGTGTTAAACATGCTCTACGTGAGATCAAAATTATTAGAAGACTTGACCACGATAACATTGTCAAAGTATTTGAAATTCTTGGTCCTAGTGGAAGCCAGTTAACAGATGACGTGGGCTCCCTTACAGAATTGAACTGTGTTTACATTGTCCAGGAATACATGGAGACAGATCTGGCTAATCTGCTAGAGCAAGGCCCTTTACTGGAAGATCATGCCAGGCTTTTCATGTACCAGCTGCTACGTGGGCTCAAGTATATTCATTCTGCAAATGTTCTGCATAGAGATCTCAAACCAGCTAATCTTTTCATTAATACTGAAGACTTGGTGCTGAAGATTGGTGACTTTGGTCTTGCACGAATCATGGATCCTCATTATTCCCACAAGGTTTGTGAAAAGCGGGAATATTTAGGTGATACAGACAACCATGACTTCTTAAAATAGCATCTTTGTCCCTTTCACAGAGGTAGATACTCTCTGGAAGGCCTCATTAGCAGTGGGATATCATATTAGGGTCATACAGTACGACTGGAATGCTTGCAAGTAGAGTAAAACAGATCTCTGGAGGACATGTTTTGTCTCAGATAGGACTACTTTTCAGAAAAGCAGATCTTTAACAGTGAATACAGAGCCTGAGATCAAAAGCAACATTTAGAGGCATAACTATAGAAGCCTTAGATAAGTTTCTAAGTGGTGCATTCATAGAGTGCAAGCGTGGCTTCCTGGGATTGATTTAGTGATACTGTCTTCCTGGTTTAGATGATGTTTCACAAGAGTTCATTATTATGTCTGCATTTATTTGGCATTTGGGAATAAGAAAGTTTTGCTGCGGTACCTCATTTAACTAATAAATAGTCTTTTCTATATTGTTGCTGTTCACTTATAAAGATACTGCTGTTCCATTTTAAAAGGTAGAAATGCTTGGTAGGGCGCACATGGTACTATCCCTATGATCTTAAGACCAAAAAAATCTAGTAGTAATGCGTTAAAAAATAAGAAACCAGTAATTAAAAAATGGTATCTCTTAAAAATCTAAGTAAGCTTTTTAATTTTTTTTAATTAATTTCATTAGGGCCATCTTTCTGAAGGATTGGTTACTAAATGGTACAGATCGCCCCGTCTTTTGCTTTCTCCTAACAACTACACTAAAGCCATTGACATGTGGGCTGCAGGTTGCATCTTTGCTGAAATGCTGACTGGGAAAACCCTCTTTGCAGGTGGGTAGGATAAAAATCTGTATGTATTCCTAAAAGGAGTGGTACTGCTTAATTATCTCCCTAACGAAATGTTGATTCTTACAGCTAATATCAATAGTCATTGACTATCAGGATATGCTATATTATTATGCAGTTATGTAAGCAAACTGTAAATTGATATACTTGTAAATCAGAGTATGTTTCAATTTTTGTTATTCGTACTGGTGTGTATTTAGATAAATATCACAATTCAGTATTCACATATATGGTAAATCTGTCTGTAATTAGGTTAACGTAAATTTACTGGAGGCCTAAGAAGTGTTCTAAATACATCAATTCACTAAAATACATGTATCCAGCGAATATTTGAGGATTATGAACGCCCTGAGTATCATATTCATAAAGATTTTTTTTAACGTAGTCAACCTATTCACTTCTTGGTTCTTTATATTTTAAATTATGACAGGGTAGCCCTTTTCCCCACTCCCATTTTTTTGTCATCTACAGACTGACCTGACCTTTGTTTCAGTGGTATAGGGAGGACTCTTAAGATCTGAAATTTAGTGTGGCATACCAAGGAAGCATGTAACCTCCAAATCTTTCTGGTAAGATAGGAAGCAATGCTCTGGTCTCATTGCGTGCATCTACATCAGTACTTTGGTTAGGATCAGGAGCAGATTTGTAAAGCGAATCTCTTGATGGCCATCCTGTACCACATTGCTGACTTAGCTTAGTGCACAACCTTTTTTATTTTTTTTAGATAAAATGAAACTGCCACTTGCACTGTAGGAGGTCACCCAGTGTGCTCCACCTGCTGATAGGCATTCAGTCCATGGGAGCAGATGAGCTAGTCTAGAGTAAACCCCTGAAATGCTTATTTTGTGTGCACTGTGGGGCCTCAGCAGCAGCTGTCTCATTCAAGCTCGCTTTTGGATTTGCTTCCGTTGGTTTAAATTAGTGGGGTGATACAGATAAAACCTCTAAGAACTGAGCTTGCATTTCAACATTCCCATTCCTTTAGATACACTTGGACTAAAAGCACACCTCTGCAGTAATTCTTAGCTTTGTACATCAAGGTAATGAAATTAAGAGCTTTTTCCCATTAAGTACTATTAATGGAGTACTGTCACCTTGAAATCATTATTTTATAGAAATCGGCAATTAATGTGCGAGGAGGCTTTTCTTAACTAGAAGTGAGTTGCTAACTCTTTGAGTTACTAACTATTGGAGTAATGTCCCCAGTATGCTCAGCTGGTAAGATATTTTTTGGACTTCCACTGCATTGAGCGCTTCTACTGGAAAGTAGTAAAATAGTGGGAGAAAGTCTGTGGCTTTCAGCATTCAGCATAGATTGATTACAACTGCTAGCATTTTGGCTTTTTTTTGAGTGGCACTGGTATTTGACAAAAGTTTTTATTGGTCTAATATCTGTGTAGAGAATTAGATGATGATGATGATGATTATTATTATTAAACTCGGTCTTAGTAACCAAAATCCTGAGTTTATAAGCTCGTTTATGTACCCTGATTGCATTGTGTAGATACCTAGAAAAGTATTTTTAGATATGGATATATCCCTCTGATAATTTAGCACTGACATAGTTTTCTGATCTTAAGAGTGGACTACTTAACATCATGCATTTGGAAAGGGAAAATGGTTGGAGACACGACAGTTAGCCTGTCCTGAAACTCTGAAAAAAATTCTTCTGCAAAGTTGTTTGGATGGCTTGATTTGGTTAACTTGCAACTTCCTGTCTACTTCTGAACCATCCCTTTGGAATCTTGGTGTCTGGAAAGCTGATGGGAATGGGAAGGAAATATGCGGATTAAAATCGCAGAATACCTGAGATGAGGGAGGGAAGGGAAGTTGAGGCAGAGAAATTCAATAGCTGTTCCAAACAACTTGTGTAATTCGTTCTTCTAAATGAATATTTTAAAATGCTCATTTCGCTTATAGTGAAAAGAAAGCTGATTAATTTCTAGGATGGAAATAATGATATAGTACAATCTGTTTTCCAGCAAATTACAGACAGTGTAACATCTGATAGACTATATCAAGCAATTTTTAGTAGTCTGAACTAGGAAGACAAAATGGCTTTTTCCATCCAGCAAATAAGTTAACACGAGGCCATACTAATTCACTTGGGGAATGTAGGTCTTGGAATTTTATGTAGTGACTTTGCCTCGGCTCTTCTTTAAGTCATCTGGCAGATGTGTGGTAGGATGTCCAGTGGAGACTGCCGTGCAAACTGCTGAAGTGTACTGATAGCATGTAGATTATGAGATGGTACAATCTCTTTCTGGCTCCATTTATTTTTGTTTAATGTCACATGCATCAGTATCATTGATGATTGCCTAGAGCTGCTTGGTGAAACACTGGCATGCAAGTAATCCTATGTAGTTTCATCTGCTAGTTGAGTCTCTAGGGTGCTATATGCTTCTCGGAGCTAAGCAATAAATTGAGGTAGACAAGCTGTATTTCTGGGTACTCTGACTTTAACACTGGTACTGAATATAGAAGTCATTCAAAATTCACCTGCTGTATGGGCCCTTATAGTTCTTTACCTAGGGAAACTTCAGATAGTGCTAAAAGTGTACTATAATTTCAATCATAATACAGTACTTCTTTGTTTGGCTGTTTTGTGTTTTTTTTTTTGTTAAACAAGATTACACTGCTTAACTGGCAGGTGATTTTTGTCTTGCACCTGACAGTAATACAGGGTTTCAGAGTAGAATATTAATACAAGTGGTTGTGGCCTGTAAGATCTCTTGCTGAGCTAAACCACTACTGGTTTTATTAATAAGGGACATATAATTCAAAGTGAGGTCAAGTATTGAATTCATTAGGTGGATCAGTTCAAAGGGGAGGATTGCAGTATATGGTATAGAACAAAACGATAAGAGTGTTGCTGTAGAGTACCTCATCCATGGTGAAAACATCTTTGCAAAAGCTTAAGGTTAGGTCGCTTTATCTGTGTGTAGCAGCTCTGTAGTTCCGCATACGCTACAGCGTTTTTGAGACCTCTTCAGATCTATTATCATTCAAATTTAGAACTTCAGCTTTCCTTTGTTGCAAGAGATAAGTTGTCTACTGAAAATAGCTGCTCAGAGTACAAAATTTTGACATGCCTTTCACATACAGGGATCAGAAGTGTTTGAAGTTGAAATGGCTTGTGTTTTCTCTTGGTGCTTAGGTGCACATGAACTTGAACAGATGCAGCTGATTCTAGAATCAATTCCTGTTGTACATGAGGAGGACCGTCAGGAGCTTCTCAATGTAATTCCAGTTTACATTAGAAACGATATGACTGAGCCACACAAACCTTTAACTCAGTTGCTTCCAGGCATCAGTCCTGAAGGTAAGTAATTAATTCAGAAAAAAATACTTCCTGTATCTCAAAATCATAAAATAGTGAACATCAGTGTGTGTGATTGTTAAAAGCAAATTTCAGTTACAAGCATCTGTGCATTCTCTGAAGAAGGATTGTCTTCTGCTGTAATAAGAAAAAAAATTTGCTTGATAGCTACTTGGTCACTTTTGGAGTAGAATTGTGAGTCTCTGCTGGAGCTGTTTGTGCTGGAAGACTGGTTGAATCGCTCTGTTTTGAGGCACTTGCCTTCTAAACATAAGGGGATATTGGAATGCAGTCAGTATAAAACAACTGTCTTTCAGATCTTTTAAAAAGAAAGTCCCAATCCGAACTGACAGCAGTGTCTCCTGATAGCTGTTGGTGGATACTGATCCAGCTTGAAGCACTCTGTCACTTAGTGTTTTTTCCTGCTTTAAGTTTAATTTTTGTTGATCTTGGATTTGACCTCTACTCTTCTAGCTTTCCTGTGGCTACAGGATGCACGTTTAGCACTGTAGTATCCGTAGCTGATACTTTACAGGTGGCTACTTTTAAGCAAATGCACATCTCTAGAGCAAAGCACTGTACTGTAATCTTAAATTCTAGATGTCTGAAATGCCATTTTTCTCCTATTTAATGATAAGTCTTTCTCGGCAGCACTGGACTTTCTGGAGCAAATTTTGACATTTAGTCCCATGGATCGATTGACAGCAGAAGAAGCTTTGTCCCATCCTTACATGAGCATTTATTCCTTTCCAACGGATGAGCCTATTTCAAGTCATCCTTTTCACATTGAAGATGAGGTTGATGATATTCTGCTGATGGATGAAAGTCACAGCCATATTTATAATTGGGAAAGGTAAATTTATCACTTACTGTGGCATGTAACGTAACTGAATGGTTGTGTGCTTGAAGTAATGTTGCTTCATGGGCGTAACTTCCTTTTCTGTTTCTTCTTCTTAACTTGACCCGAGAATAAACTTTTCCCTTATAAACACAACAACAATGCACTGCCTATAATTCATTAGACTGACTTGGATATGCAGATGCATTCCTGAGGTGCACTCAGGACTCTAGAATCTAAAGTTAATCTCTACATTACTACTTGCCCCAAAATGTTTCTCTAAAAAATAAAATCTAAATGAAGAGAGGGTTTTTTAAGTATGATTGGCTTGTCCAATGCTTACCTCATGTAATAGTGAAGGGATTTACGGTAGTCATTTAAAGTCAGTTAAAGATACTTTAAGGAAGAGTTCTGTGAATCGAGTGAGCTATTGTACATAATTCTGGACTTAAATCTTTCAGATGTGCGTATGAGGATTACTTTATGCCAGATTAAATTTAAAACCTGGAAGAGGTACCCGATTGGATTGAGGGAAGACTTTATCTGTGTTGAATTGTCATTATTCTGTAAGGGAATTTCTAAACTTAACTGTCTGTCTCGGGAGCTAGAAGACTGGTTTTTAGCTTCTAACGCTTAGGAAATTGTTTTACAGATACCATGAAAGTCAGTTTTCAGACCATGACTGGCCTATTCATAATAACTATGAAGCTGATGAAGTTCAGCGTGATCCAAGGGCTCTTTCTGATGTTACTGATGAGGAAGAAGTGCAAGTAGATCCTCGCAAATATTTGGATGGAGATCGTGAAAAGTATCTGGAGGATCCTGCCTTTGACACCCACTTCTCTACTGAGCCTTGCTGGCAGTATTCAGATCACCATGAAAACAAGTATTGTGATCTGGAATGTAGTCACACTTGTAATTACAAAATGAGGTCATCTTCATACCTAGATAATTTAGTTTGGCGAGACAGTGAAGTTAACCATTACTATGAGCCCAAGCTTATTATAGATCTGTCGAACTGGAAGGAACAGAGCAAAGAAAAGTCTGATAAGAAAGGCAAGTCTAAATGTGAAAAGAATGGGTTGGTGAAAGCTCAGATAGCACTTGAGGAAGCATCACAGCAACTTGTTGAAAAAGAAAGGGAGAAGAATCAAGGATTTGACTTTGATTCATTTATAGCAGAAACCATTCAGCTTAGTTTACAACACGAGTCTACTGATGTCGATAAATTAAATGACTTGAATAGCTCAGTGTCTCAAATAGAGTTGAAAGGATTAATATCAAAGTCAGTAAGCAGAGAGAAGCAGGAGAAAGGAATGGCTAATTTGGCACAGTTAGAAGCTCTGTACCAAACTTCTTGGGACAGTCAGTTTGTAAGTAGTGGGGAGGAGTGCTTCCTCATAGATCAGTTCTGTTGCGAAGTAAGGAAAGATGAACAAGTTGAAAAAGAGAATACTTACACCAGTTATTTGGACAAATTTTTTAGTAAGAAAGAAGATGCTGAAATGCTAGAACCTGAGCCAGTAGAAGAGGGGAAGCCTGGGGAGAAGGAGAGAGGAGAGAGCTTTCTCAGTAACAGTGGAGAACTCCTTTTCAACAAGCAGCTTGAGGCTATAGGTATTCCTCAGTTTCACAGCCCTGTTGGTTCACCACTGAAATCAATTCAGGCCACGTTAACGCCTTCTGCTATGAAATCATCTCCCCAGATTCCCCACAAAACGTACAGCAGCATTCTGAAACATCTAAATTAAAACACTCAGCAGACATTTCTTTTGTATTCATGAGATGTGTTTGTCTTTTTTTATTACTAGTGTAAGTAATTTTTTTACTTGAATCAGACGGTGTAATTTTGGTATGGATTTCATTAGTTTTCTGTTTACCATTGTTTTTACAATCCAGAATTACTTTCTATACATGAGTTACTTTTGTTTTTAAACTGGCATGTCGTTTGCACACAAAATTAAAGAATAGAGCAAAATAATGCAAAATGCAGGAGGTAACAAAAATGCACTAAACCAAGAAAAAAAAAAACAAACAAAAACAAACATTCTCTCAGTAAAACGGTGTCCATGTTTTGCAGAAAAAGAACCTTGCCTTGAAATTTACACAGTGAGACTGTACATAATTGCATGAAAATATCTATTTTTCCCAAGACATTTTTTTCATTCATGCGTATTTTAGAGTTTTTCATACTGTACACATTTCTTAGACACATGATACCAGCAGCAACTGAAATGAATGCAGAATTTGGTACGCATGTGTTATCTACCTCAAGGTAACAGCAGTATGTGGCAAAACATTAACCACCCATAGTGCTTCTCATTACGCACTTCTATTTAGCCAGCATTATTGTAGTAGCTATTCTTATTGAAAATCATTCAATATTTATAAATGTTCTGGTATGCATTCTTTATAGTGAAGTGTTAATATGCAGCACTTTTATTTATTTTAGCAAATAAGTATATTTCTGTAATTATAGAAAGTCAACCTAATTTTTGAGTTACTTTGCAGATAAAAGTTTTTGTTTAGCACTATGGTTTTATTGCCTACATAGCTGGATATATTTTAACATCGGCTTATTCTGAGGCTATCCAATAATTTTTATTTTCATTTTTTAGTTTTCATTTCAAGCAAAGCACTCACTGTGTATAGGAATTTGTAATTGGAGGTGCTTGATCTCTACAAAAGAAATTAGGAATTGCTTTATTATCAGACGCTCCTAGAAGTCTTAATTGTGTTCATTTTTAAAAAAAATTTTGTAATGTTAGTTGTGTGCATGGAAATAATTAAGGTAAAACATTACTGTAGGTTAAAGTTCTATATGGTGAGACATTTTGTTTTTACTGTATGTTTTTACTGAATGATTCCTGTCCCACTCCCACCCCCCCTCAAAAGCAAGCATGAATAAAATTAGGTTAAATATAGCATGTAGCATCTCGGTCTTCTGAAAATTTGTTTTACCTTCTGATTTTTTGAAATACTGGATGTATCATTGGCTCCCCTGTTTAAAACGAAAAACAAATAAAAACATGGCCAGCAAAAATGCCTGTTGTTTTTCTGATGCTTTGTACGATGACAGATAAAGAGCTGCTCCGGTCGCGCAGCGCTGCGAAGGCAGGCCTGCTTGCCTGCGCGCTCTAATGCGAGGTGCTCAAGGAAGCAGGAGAAATTGTCTTGCGTTCTGCCCTGGCTGCAGCGCCCTGGAGGGAGACTCCAGAAGTGTACTTCTGTCCCAGTGCCTATGGCCTGTATTGACAAAAATCTGGGGTAAGGTTATGGTTGTTAAGGCGTGAGCGTACTGTAGTGTCAGTAACCATTTTTGATGAAAATACAATTGAATTCCAGAGCTTAAGTGAGCATAACTATTCTATCCGTGTTTTAGAGGGAACAGCATTAAAGTGGAAAAGCTGCTGTGAGTGTGTGTGAGCATCTTTGTGTTGCAGGCAACCTGGAGTGAAGGTAATCGTGTAGGTCCCTCAGCCAAGAGCCTGTCTGGAGCGCTTTCGCAAGGAAATTTTGGGAGCAGGACCCAGGTAACTCCTATGGGATTGTTTCAAAATGTGCAGATGAGGTGTCTGTTGCAGCAAGCCCTGAGAACAGTATGTATTTCTCTTCCTGTTCCTCCCGTCAGAGCCATTCCTGAGGGAGCTAATTAGCCGTACAATAAAGCTACATCTTTTGGCAAACTCCTACAGCTTTTTCCATGACAGTGTCTTAGTTCCTCCAAATTTTTGCATCCCTCCTCCCCTGCTCCTCTGGCAGGTGGCACAGCTGTGACTCGCTTAAAATGCCCCTTCAGCATGGCAGAAAAGCGTCCCCTGGGGAGGTGGGGCAGCCTTGGGCATGGTATGTGAATGCTTAGGTAGCCACATGGTTGGGTATGTATGGGGCTGTAGGGAGGGGGAAATGGCTGGTTGCCCTCTCGCCTAGGTGAGGGACTGATTTGAAGTGGTGTGGTAGGTTTGGGGTTTTTTTTCAGAGATTGGATGAAAGCGGTGGGTGGGAAGTGCTTAGAAACTGGAAACAAAATTCAGCTTCAGAACATCATGTGCAAATGAAGTCTTTTTTTCTTTTTTTCCTCCTTTACAAACACCAATCAACCTCAATGGTACTTAAGAAGCCTGTTATGGTAGAAAGGGAACATTTTACACTCAAAAAGGCAGGGGAGAGTCAAGCGCAGAGCCTAAATCCAGCGCAGTGCTTCAACTGCCTTTGCCTTCTCTTTGTGCTGGGGGAGCAACACTGTACCGGCACTGCCGGCTGCTTCGGTGAGAACCCTGCTCTCCTGCGGGGCTCCCTCCACGCATCACGGCAGGGTACAGCTGGGCAGTCTGGCTTATTAAGTAGAAGCAATTCCCTATGTGGAGATGACTAAAGAAAGAAAAAGTGCTTCATAAGGACCGTGTAAAGTGAAATCTACTGCCAGAAAGTGAAGATGCTCTGAGCATGGAGTTGGGTTCTCCCTTGGCAAAGCGCAGGGGTCCTGTGCTGGGAGAGCAGCATGCAGAAAGCGCAGGCTTTCACGGGGTGTTCCCAGCTGGTGGAAGGTGGTTTCTGTCCCACACTTGTCAGCCATGCCTGTCCCTGCAAGGAAACAAAAATAAAATAGGACAGTTACATGTGTAGCCCTTTGGCTGTGACCTGGTAACTGAATTGTCTTTAAAAACAAATTATGGAAGAGGCTTAAATTATTAAGCCAGATAAAGGGACCACTGCTTCACGCCAAGGTGCTTGCCAAGGGAAATGGAACAACCTTATTTAACAGAAAAGCAAATAAGAAAGGAGGATGTTAAACATCATCTAAAATTACCTTTTCTTCTTTATGTGGTCTTTGGTTAAAAGGCAGCATTTTAAAGCATACCTAACTTCAGCTGGAAGAGGCGATGTTTACCCTTGCTGCACAGACCAGGGCAGAGGTACTGGTACTGTCATCACGTGACATCTAGTAACTGCAAACTGACACAATGCTGAACAGTTTCTTCTGATCAGGAGTTCTCAGTCATGGTCAGTTAACTTTCTTGCACTTGTATTTAATTTTAATTAATTAAGAGTTACTATATATAATCTCAGCTATTGCCATGGGACTGCCTGCGCTGCTGTTGGTGGTACGGTCACAGCAGGAGCAGCGCGCCTTACCTTTGCCTGGAGCACAGCGGGTCTGCTGGGGCTGTCGGCTGGACACCAGTTCTGCAGACCAGCGGGCAACTGGGGCAGCTGGGCAGTTGCTGCTGGTGCATCAGCTCTGCCCTGCTCGGCGGGACAGCCCAGATCTGCAGCAGCCGGTCCCCTGCCTACAGATAAATGCATGTGTCTTGATTTACTTTGTTTTCCTGTCACCTTGCTGTTGCTTTTTCTGTGCTGTAGCAGTCCTTAGAAGCGTGCCTGGTACAGGCATTTGAAGCCTTGTTAAGTTCTCACTTTGGTCTGGCTTATTGCCTGGAGGCGTTAGTTTACCAACAGGTTTTTAATGCCTTTTTTACAAGGGGGAGGCTTCTTCCTGGAGAGTTTCTCTTCCATATGGGATTAGTGTTGCTCTGGAGCTACTTTTTGCTATTTTTTTTCTGTCCCCTTCTAAACTCTGACAGTCAGAGGTAGCAAGTTTTGCCAAGTGTGGACTTTCATCCCCTACCCTACCCGTGCGTATACTGCAAAACACAGAGTTGCGTTAGGGTCCTGAGGAATTCAGTGACGCGCTGTGGTGCGGATTATTTCTGGTTATCGACAGAGGGGGAAAAGCATCCTTGAACTAAATCTGCTCTCACAAGTCGTCTGTATTTATACTTACATTGCTCTTCTGTTGCTGAGATTTGGAAGTGCTTGTCAAGCCTTCAGTTAGATTTTACAAGTAATTAAACAGCAAACTGTCCTCGTGCTTCCAAAGATGCAATCCTGAGCAACAGCAGCCCTGAACCAATTTGTTCCCTATTCTTTGAATTATTTCAGGGCTTACAAAATCCTGCAAATTCTTGTTTGTTGTTCTGGCACTGTTTGCGTCAGACTCGAGCTGAACAACCTGAGAAGTAACGCCGCGGGGTATTTAGTAACAAGCAAATAATCCAGATCACCGCTGGCACCCAGCACTCGCGGGCTTCCATTCCAGGGTCTCTATATTTAAAATGGTTATCTGCTTACTCCCAGTGCTATTTGAGAACTCCTTAAAATATTTACTGTTGAAAAGTTCAATGACTTCTTTTGACTGAGAATTAGCATCACTGATAAGATGATTTGCATGCACCGGACCATGTGCAGCGGGAGCTCTGCCCCAGTGGCCCATGTGGACGTGGTGATAGCCAGGTACGGCTGCGCTCTGCGAATAGCTGCGTCAATAGCCGCAGCGGTCACGTAACATCACTGGCTTTCCTCTGGAATCTGGCTATTGCATCCTGACTGCAAAGCAGCCCTTCTACAGTGAACTCTGATAATAAAATTCCGCTTGTAATCTATGTGCCGCTCTGCCGCAGCCAAAATTACTTTTAACCTTTATGTCACCCAGCCGGGATGTTCTTTGTGTGTGGTGTGGAATTGGAAAGTGTGATTGTTGCAGTTGGGGGTGGGACAGGGAGTTTGCAACTTGTCTGGCTTTGGAGCCGGTGATACCATTGGCTTCCGCAACCCGCTCACCCTCCCCGGCTTTGGTTCCCTTGTTGATGAAATAAAGGGATGGAGGGCTCTGAGTAAGAGCACAGCTATATGGGGAAAGACTTCTGCCTTAGTGGGGGCCTTGGGTTAATCTACCCTTGCTGATAATACACTCCATCGGTGTTTCTAGGGTCATTACTAAATTGGTGGCTGATGGTTTGTTGGGTTTTTTCAGTTTTAACGTTTGTTTCCTAATCGGTAGAAGGATGATATATTTTGTCCAAATTTGGTACAGTTCCACGTTGCTTGTGTTTTTGCTTACACTTTTGATTTTTCCAAATTTCTTGTAACTTCTGCTTTAGGCTTGGTATGTTCTTCTAGAATTGTTCGTGGCTGAGTGCAGTCCAAAGCGTGTGGGTGATCTCCTGCCTGCTTGGTTAAGGATTGCTGGCTGCTCTCAGAATAGATGCGAGGCCCGGTAAAGCACAGGCTCTCCTTTACAGCTGAATGTTGCCGTGTTCCTCAAGCCATGCCCCAAGGCTCTGCTGCTGTGCAGCCTGGAAGCTGCTTTGCCGCACTAATCCCACCGTGGCTGGTGGAAGGTAAGTATAAACCCAGTCATTTTTCTGCATCATCATCTCCACGACATCTTCCCAAAAAGGTGTCTCCACACCACAGGTGTAGCCAGGGTTGAGTTTCTGCTTTACAAGGTGGCTGATCCTTGGACACGCTCCTGGTTTGTGGCTCAGGCTTCAGCTATGGATGCTCCAAACCCAGACTTTTCCAATAAAAGGACATTTTCGTGTATCCATTCTTGGGGATGCTGTCCAGACTGGATTAGAGCTTAAACCTTCAGTGCTAGAGGCTGTAGCAAAATGACATTTCCATTTAATGTCTGTCTTGAATTTTTATTATTTTTAATCATTTAAGGCCGTAGACCTGAATGACAGATTTATTGTGACTTCTGTGTTTGTTTGGATATAGATTTAACCAGTACAGTTCTTGAAATAGCTGGATAACTAGCAGAGATATTTTTAAAGCCTATGATTAAGAAAGCAGGTGGATTTGGTTTTTATTTTGTGTTATGTCTGTCTCAGATTTTTTTCTGCTAATGCTACCAGAGTAGCAAAATTGTACCAGCAAATTTGGTGTTGACACATATCGAAAGATTAAGTTACATCTGCACATTAAATTAGCTTTTGGACCCTTACACATGATATTTCACTAATTTTCCATGAGTCTTTATTTTCCTTTTCCTTGCTTTATGCAGAGAGACCCTCAACTGTTTGAGTCTCTCAGTTTTACACCCCACCTAGCCCTGTGAAGCCGCAAGGTGCCGGTCTACACAGCTGCTGCAGCGCAGAGCAGACGGGAATGGCCTTTGGGTATTGCTGGCACTTAGAGCCGTATTTCTATTGACCTTGCTAACTGCATCACCTGGAGTACAGCGTCGACTTCCAGCAAGACAAGGTACAAAACCTGACCAGGACTGGTCTAGGGACCCCCACAGGGCGAGGAGATTTGTCACCCAGGACAGAGGAAATCCAGGAGTAAAGCAAACCCTGAAAGCCCGAGTGGAGCCGTGGCAAGCTGGGCAAGCCACCAAGCGGCTCCCAGTTTGCAGCTGCCAAAAATCCACCACTCGTTAGGAAGAACATGGAAAAGTCTGGCTGGCCATACCCGTATGGCTCTTGGATAGTTTAGTCGGTACCTTGCATCGTTTCTCTTGTCCTGATAAAAGCTTAATTATGTCAGCAGGGAAGCAGGTTTTGGGGTTCTTCAGCCATCGTGGAGCAAAATACGGATGCACAGAGTTGCTCGAGCCATTTAGTGGCTAAGTGAACTCCAAAGGACTTGGTGTGAAGCCGGTGGTTGGCCGTGGTGGGGGTTTGGGGCCAGCAGCAGGTACCAGTGCCGGAAGCGGAGAGGAGCCAGGTGCGACCATGGAAGAGTCCGGCTCATCCTCCGAAGTGCTGGCGCAGCTCAGGGAGATTTCCACCCTGCCCGCCAGGAATGACAGTCTGCGTGGGCAGGAGGGAAAATATGATGGGGAACAGGGAGATTAAAATAACCCCGGTGAAAACAGGATGTTGGAAAGCTGGTTGGGGAGCAGTGCTGCGGAGCGCTGCTGGGAGCAGGGAGGCTCTCACACAGGGGCTGTTTGGGGGAAAACACCCAGTTCTCACATGTTTGTAGGCCCACACCAACCCCCCGAGGCAGAGGCAGCAGATTTGTGTTCCCCAAAATATGACTGATAATGGCTATTTACACAAATGTGCTCGCTCACCTTCTCTCAACACCTGCCTGCTCTCTTTTTTCATCGGATGAAGGTCATAAACCATTCCCTACAACACATCAGCCTGGCATTGTATTTATTTAACTGATATGACCTCACGGGCGCTGCCAAGCAGCAAAACGAAGCTCTGTTTCACAGCTCGGCTGTCACCAGGGAGCCGTATTTCTCTCGGCTGAGGGCTGCCTGCTCTCTGAGCTGTGATCCACGGCTTCCTCCCAGCCTAAGACAAAATAAAAACCAAGTAGTGTGTTTCTCTCACTAACTGACTCTTCCTTCGGGTGCTGGCAGCAGCGGTTACCGGTGTGGATTTACGGCAGGTGCCTGCAGAGGGGGGAGCTGGTTCCCATCACCCGTTTGTGAACCGTCGCAGGGTTTGGTACGGGGGGCGATGGGCCGCCCGTGGGTGCTCAGCCACCTCACCCCGTCCCTCGCACACCCATCGCTGAGGTGTTTCTGCTCCTTTGGGAGTGGGGAGAGCTTGGGTGCCAGAGGCTGGTTTCAGCCTGGGAGAACGTGGCGGGCGCGTGAGAGGGATTCACACTGCGAAGTCCCAGTCTCCGGCACATGTCGACTGCTCAGAAGCAAGGGTGAACTCAGCCTTAATCCCATAATTTATGGGTTCATTGAGCCAATGCATACTAAAATCTCTGAGGCTAAACCGAACTGGTTCATTCTTTAAAATAAAATAAAAATTGCTATTTCCCATGAGTCCAAACTGCTATCCACTTATCCACTTACACACTTGACTTTTATCACAGGTGAGAAATAATAGAAGGCGATGGACTCCTTAAAGTGAAATAATTAGCTGGAGTCAGGGGCCTGCCCGCCCCGGGAGCTGGGGCAGTTCCCCGGAGCAGGGTGACGCCCAGCTCGGTTAACAATCAGCCCCAGTACAATTTTTGTCCAAGCAGAAATGGAAAGATATATTTTTAAGCTGAGCTGCTTCACTGTTGCCGGTTTTGATGTGAATTTTGGCATCTGCGGGCAGTGTCACAGGAGAGCTGGCTTCAAACCCGCGGAGCCGGAGCTGGGGAGACCCCAGCACGCACACACACACATACACACACACGGTGGGGGGGGAAGCCCAGAAAGCAGTTCAAATTGGTGTTAGTTTTAAATATTTGGCTCTACAAATCTCTCCAGGCACCACTTTAATCCAATTTACAGTGTCTGGCTCAAGCGAAGTATGAGAAGAATTTGCTTAAGCTATTTGAGCGGGGATGTGCGGCGGTGGGGAGCCGGGGGGGGCAGGCAGGGCAGCCACCTGGCACCGAGCCCCCGTCCCCTGGGACCGTGGTGGTCCAGCAGCCAGGCGGGCTCGGGCAGCCCGGGGCTGGGAAAGCACCCGCTCCCCAGCACCCCGCACAGGGGCAGGGGGACAGTCGATGGCAGACCGCCTTGGTCCTTCCCCGCCTTCTCCTTAAAATACTCAGGAAGGTGCTGTAAAAACCAAGCTGGAGACCTCACTGCTCGTGCCCGTGAGTGATTTGCCAGCGGGGAGTGTTGCCTCCGGGTGTCAGGGCACCCCACTGCCACCGCGCTGCCGTGCATCTCCCCAGCCCCATCGCCCAGCTGAGCTCACACCTTTGGGAATGAGATCCTTTCCAAATAGTTTAAGCCACCTTCGTTTCCTGGGGAAGGAAAGAAAGTCTGAGGAGGCTTTGCAGCAGCTGCAGGTGTTAACTGCTTTCCTCCTGCACCCCTAGGAAATGCGTGTGTTGTCTTTTCCACCTTAAAGCAGGGAAAAGGGAAGATGGAGCCATTAAGCCTTGCCCCGATGGAGCAAAGCCTTGTCCCCTGATGGTGGGACAAACTGGGCTCGTCAGAGCTGCTGGAGTTTGAGTCACCTCACAAGAAGCCTTAAGGTAAGGAGAAAAAGTCATTTACGGCTTTAGCTCTTACTTTGTCCCTGAAATCTTTGCAACGTCCCAGCCGTTTATAGAAACTAATGAACCATGTCATCTGAATATGGAGCAGCTGCAAGGAGAATTGGAGCAGCGGTGGTGATTAAAGGTAGCGTCCGGATGAGAAAGTGGTGGGAGAGCTCAGCGCTGTGCTCCTGTGGGACAGCAAAGTTTGCTGGTGCTGGGGAGTGGTGCCATTCGGATACAGGGCTCTGGCCGTGCTGCCTCGGAAAGGCGAGAGAGGATGGCGGGCTGTGCTGGGGTTTGCTGGCTGGCCTTTGCAGCGGCAAAGAGCGGGGCTGGCTGGGGCACATGCCACAAGGCTGGACGGTGCCCCCAGCACACGCCATGCCCCGCCGTGGGGGCGATGCCGGAGAGCGCAGCAGTGACCACACCTCTGCCCAGGCTCTCAGCCGCTCAGCATCCTCCAGGAGTCCTGCGGGAAACCCCACCGGCCCCTTTTCCCCCAGGCTCTTACTGTCGGGGTTCGTGGGTTCCCTCGCCCAGCCGAAGTGCAAGCGGCATGCCAGGGAGCACGAGCCCAGGACGCATGGCTGGCTGCCCCGACCGAGCAGCTCTCTGCTGGCATGGCAGTGCTTACCGAGACCGCTTGCCTTTTTTCTTGCGGCATTTCTGAGCCTCTCCCCGGGCCCTGCTGCGCACAGCTGCTGCTCCCGCCCTTCTCCTCGGCCAAGGAGTGACCCCTTGCTTTCAGAAACAATCTGGAAGGGGGAAAAAGAGGCATAAGATTTGGTCCAGACCGAATGGAAGGGAGGGAAGATCAGGTAAGCCTGTTACTACTGGAGTTGTGCCGTTTACCATGGTAGAATTCATGCCTTGGGCCAGCAGGGAGGTCTCAGAGATGGCATCATCACCATGAGGTGGGATCTTCCACTTCTCTGTTTTTGGAGTTTCTCACACTGGAAAACCGAGGTGGGACCAGCATCCAACCACTGCTTGAGGACTTGTTTGCCACGGCGGTGCTGGTGGTGGCCACTGCAGCACCTCTGCCTGTGCATTGTAATGCCGTGACGAAGCTGTAATGTACAGACCCTGTGTGCTTCCATGGCCCGACAGCGCAGTGTGGTGCAGCCTTATCCTGACCCTGTAGTAAAGCAGTTTGTTCTGGCGTATGACGGGAAGCAAACCTCTTCGTGGCCGTGGCAGAGCAGCGTGAGCTGGCCCCAGGGCTGACTTCTGCAGCCAGAGTGGTTCAACTGCCTCTGGTGCAGCTGTACATGTATTTTATGGCCATCGTCAACATCTTTCCTGCCTTTCCCTCAGGGGACGGCTTGGGGAGTAATTAATTCATTAGGAAATATTGTTGTACGAATGCCGAGGTAAGTCATTTTATCTTGCTAAATAGTCAGTTCCAGTTAATGCTTTTTTCCAATTTCTGAGAATGATGCTGCTGTCGCTCGGGTGATGTCAGCGGTGTTCCCGCCCGCTGTAACAGCCCGGACTTAGGAAGTTGGCCGGGCAGTGCTGAGCTGCCGGCTCTGCTATGTTGGCAACACATCCAGAGCATTGCAAATGAAAATTTCCAAACATGAGACGGAAACTTTCCCTCCCGCAAAGTATTTCGCTATTGCTGGGGCCGTGTGGAGTGACAGCAAGAAGGAGCTCAAGATCAGCTTTCGGCTGCATGTGAAGGCTCTGATTATAAAGGCAGCCTGACTGCACCACGCATTAACCAACACACCCCCCCCGCCCAAACCTTAAGCCAAAGGATTTAAACAAGCTCTTATGTAACATGGTTTTAGTGTTTCCAGTAGAAATAGGTGTTCTAAATATAAATGATTTGCAGATAAAATAGGCTTATATAAAATGCTTTTACTTTTATATAACCCTATATTGGCATTGTACCCGACGCCTCCATCAGCCCCGAGCCCGGTGCGGGGGGGATCCTGCGCGGTGCCGGCAGTGCCTGGGTCGGGTCACGGGCTCGGGATTGAGCTGGCACCCGCGGTCACAGGCCAGCCCTTGTCCTGTCCCTGACCTGCCAGCGAGTGCCCCTCCAATGTGCTTGGGTTGGTACTTCCCGTGTTTAACTCACTTCCTTCTCCCTGCCAGGGGATTCCCTCAGAGCATCAATCGCAGGAGCCTCCCATGGTTTTCCCATTATTGTCAGCACCCAAGGTGGTGGTGGGGACACCACCAGCAGCACCATGGTGGTGGTGATCATCCAGGTTCAGCAGCTGGAGCCTGAGTCACCATGGCTGGAGGTATTTAAAAGACGTGCAGATAAGGTGCTGAGGGACATAGTTTAGTGGCAGGCTTGGCAGTGCTGGGTTAATGGTGGAACTTGATGATCTTAAAGATCTCTTCCAACCTAAACACTTCTGTGATTCTATGGACACCGCAGATACTGTCCTGTGGGGTCAGCTGCTTTTGTCCTTTGGGCAAAGAACATTGTTTTTGAACACTGAAAGCTGGAATCCCCTTGCGTCCCCACGTGCATGCAGGGAGGCAAGTGTGTATTTGTGTGTGTGTGTGTGTGTGTGTGTAGGTAGGTATATATTTATATATACATATCACATAGTAAAAGAGCTGACTGCCTCCAGCTCAGGGTTTGCAGCATGGCCTCAGGCTGTGGGCTTTTCCCGAGCCGTGGCTACAAGCCCGGTCAGTAGCCAGGCACAGGTTGCTGTCACAGCACGGCCCTCTGAACGCTTCAGGCTCTTAAGCTCAGTATCTCCTTTGCCGCAGAGCGTGCCATCAAAGGGTGAGCCCTCGTTTGCAGTGCCTCTTCTCCATGGCCAGCTTCATCAAGATTGTGGTCGAACAAAGCCGCCGTGCTTCTCAGTGCTGCATCAGGAGCCGTGACAGCGGCCACTAATAAGGCTAGCGACAATTAGCTTGGAAATGGTGTTTTCTGAGCAGAAAACAACGGTTGCTATGTTACAACCTTTATGTATGGGAAAGATATTTAGTCAGATCTTGCACAACAGCCTTCAGTGCATCACACCAAACGTTTGCTTTTAGGGGAAGGACGGATTACTAAGTATTTTTAGCTACTGACATGCGTAGAACACATGCATAGAATTATACATAAATATCTAGAGATATGCATTGATACGCATATCTTGTTTATGCACACACACACAGATATTTTCATACACATGAGAAACAACACAGCATTTTTCACCTACAGTGTATTTTTACAACAGACCAATATGATTTATATCTGATTTATATCTCTTTGCCATTAGCATTTCCAGTCAAATAACGCCTTATTTATGCCCATACTGGAGAAGCTCATTTGGCAATGTGGGAAGATGCTTTTTATTGTGAAGCCAGAACTGTCAGCAGCCTCTATTATTGCTGGTGGGACTGTCAGTTCTGCAAGTAACAAGACTTCATTTTTCATCCAGGTCTGGTGGGTGACACTTGATCCGTCCTGCTTTTGTCAGTCACGGAAGGCAAACTTGCCATAAAGAAATATTACGCGTGACCTTCAAAAGTGACTGTCGCCCTCTCTGTCTGGGTTAGTGCTCGATTTTTCATAAAAGCCTGTTTTCTGTGGTGCATTACGGGGAAAACGAGCCATTCATCTTTGTCTCCGCTGCCCTCGCTTCTGCTGGGGGAGTCACTCCCTGTGGGCGCGAGGAGAACGCTGGGTCAAACAGCACTTGGGCATCTTCTAGAACTGAACCTGCAGCGATTCGTCAGTCGCTTCCCTTTTGGAAATCAATAGTCGTCTGTAGTACAAGTGCTTCTGACCCCTGAAAGTTATTAAATAAAGTCATGCACAGATAAAAAGAAAAGAAAACAAAACAAGAAAATAGGCCTACAAAGCTCTATGCCTCCCAGTGCTGAGAACACCGCTACAGCCCTGCCGTGCCCTGGAGCCCCACATCTGCCTTCCGCTGCGGCAATGTGCCTGGAGGGGCAGCGGCTTTTTAAATTTAAATGGCTGGCACAAGTACATGGAAGGGTTTTGGGAGCTTAACTACATAAGGTATGGTTGTGTGAAGAACAGCACAGCAGCGTGAGCTCCCGAGATGGCCTTAGCCATCCTGTACCCCCAGACGAAGCCTCTCCTTGCCAGCACAGCTGCCTGGGTGCAGCCCAGAAATACCGACACTCTCCGTGGCACTTTGCTATGGGAGGTCAGCAAATGGGCTCCTTCCTCCCACGTCCCCCCGGGTTAGCAGACAGCTGGGTCAGATGCTGCTGGAGCGGGCAAAGCCACAGGCTGTCATGAAGATGGCGCTGAACACATGGAGCGTGTTCATTTATGAGGGGGGAAAGGAGATAGAGCAACATAAGCCACTGCTATGATAATGGACCTGGAACCACCTTCAAGTTATCATAGACTCATAGAACAGTTTGCATTGGAAGGTGCCTTTAAAGGCCATCTAGTCCAACACCCGCCCCTGCTCTTCATACAGGGAAGCACAATAGAAAGTGATTCCTAGCACCTTGGTTCAACATAAACCTGCATTTGCACTAATTTCCCACTTTACAGCCTTGACTGTTTAGTGTCTAGTCTACAGCAGTACATCGCTGGTCTCTCTTCCAGCGGCAGCTGTCACTTTTCTCTGGGACTTTTAAAATACGGCAAAAGGCCGCCTGAAGTGCCGTGCTTGCAAATCTGTATCAAGTTCTTTCCCTACTGGGCTTTGTGCTAACAATTCATTAAGGAAATTAAATTTCAGTTATAGTGATTGCCCCACAAAAACTAAGCTGTCACTAAAAACCCACCCCTTGCCTTCATACTGTTTTGACATATTTCTGAGAAGATGGTTATTAATGTGGCACTTTTTGTTTTTTCCAGTAATTATGAAAGAATAAATACTAAGAAAACCGATGGAAGAATTTTGCTTCGTTTTCCTGGTTCGAAGCTGGGTGAGAGGGCACTTCACAGGATGATGTATGTAAGACTGTGAGCCACACTCATTAAAACTTAATCCAAGTTAAGGAGCAGCACCTGGCGCCAGTCCTTGGCAAGCCTCAGTCCTTCTCCTTGGCAAGCCTCGGTCCTTCTGGGTCAGACATCATGTATACATACATATATATATATACACACACATATATGTGTATGTATCTATATAGTTAAAATATATATATACATACATATATATATATATATAGCTTTTGCAGTACTTGCAGCCAGGTAGGAAGCACAAAGCTGGTGACTGGGTTTAATGTCTAAAACAGCAGATGGAAAAAAGAAGTAATTTTACTGGCAAAAATATTGAGGTGAGTATTTTTGCAGGCACAAGCCCAGCAGCTGCTTGGTGGCCAGGTAGCCCGTGGCCGGGAGAGGACTCGGTGTTGCTTTGGAGGGTGCTGCTGAATTTACGCGCACGGAAAGCTGACAGCAACATTTCTGAGCTGATAGACATCTCTGTTGTGAAGGCAGCCGAAAACAGAGCTGACCCTTGTTAAGGGAGTAAATCCTATCTGTTTTTGCAAGAGGCATGACATGCATACTTCTGTTAAAGTAACAGCATCAAGCACCAAGAACAACCACTGGAAATTTGGCAACATCTGCTTTTCAGTGCTGAAAACGTGCCAGCCCGCTCAGGCAGTGTGGGACAATTTTAGGAGCCGGAGGACAGGCGATGAAATAGAGCTACGCCGTCGCGCTTTGTATCTGGCATGGTGAGAGGCTGCCCACCACGCTCCCGTGCTCGGCAGGCTGGCCGGCAGCCCGCTGCCGTCCGGGCGCTGGCCACGAGGGATGCAGGAGACGGTGCCGTGATTTGCAGACGAGATGGTCTCTTGCTCGCCAAACGGCACTGCTTGCCCTTGACCAGCTCAGCCTGCGCTTCCGTCAGCTCCCAACAGAGCACCTGCGCTGCAGGACTCCAGCCGTACCCGCTGATTCGAGTCTGCTGAGTAGCAGCAATTTAAACAGCTGAAAACCGAAAACAGCAACAACCTCAGCTCATGCTTGACTCTGGCTGTTTTGGTAGCTTTTCCTGAACAATCAGACCCCTCACTGACTTCCAGGAGCATCAGCACCAGGAAGGTTCAAAAGGTTTGGCCCTTTATCAGCTTTCCCTGGGGGCATCTGGGATTGGACCTCTACATGCAGCAGGAGCCGGCGTTACAGACTGGACTGTGTTCATGGGCCTCCTTCGCTACGTGACCGTCACCTCCTCTTCTTTGAGGCTATACCTGAGGAATTTAGATTTAAATTAATCCTTTGGCACCATCAGGTTCGGGACTTCCACCCCGAAGACTAATGAGGTGCATTAAGATTAGACAGATGTAGGTAGATTTAGATTAGATATTAGGAAAAAATTATTTAATGTGAGAGTGGTGAGGCACTGGAACAAATTATCCGGAGTAGTTTTGGTTGCCCCGTCCCTGGAGGTGTCCAAGGCCAGGCTGGATGGGGCTTTGAGCAACCTGGTCTGGTGGGAGGTGTCCCTGCCCGTGGCACAGGGCGGTTAGAACTAGATGATCTTTAAGGTCCCTTCCAACTCTAACCATGCTATGATTAAAATGAAATCCCATCAAGGAGAATACCAATGTCTTTGCTCCTTGGCGCTTGTTCACCTCTTCCGAAATCGCTACTGCAGTGCCGTGGTTCACTCTGCTCGGCCCGAAGGGGCTCACTGCCGCTGAACAGCCCGATGGAGCTGGACCCACACTGAGCAAGAGGGAGGACCAGGTGGCCTCGGGAGGCATCTTCCAAACTAAGTTTCACTGTGGTTCTGATACTGAAAGCCATCTCATGGAAATACCAACAAACTGTAAAGAAAGCTACACACAATAGATGGGGCTTCTGTGTTCTGCTGGGGTTTTTTGCGTATAACAGGGTCACAAACAGCACTTTCTTCTGTACTTATCAGGAAAAAAAAAGTGATGGAGAAAA
Organism: Ibidorhyncha struthersii; assembly: GCA_013398815.1. Taxonomy (NCBI): domain Eukaryota; kingdom Metazoa; phylum Chordata; class Aves; order Charadriiformes; family Charadriidae; genus Ibidorhyncha; species Ibidorhyncha struthersii. The sequence goes on along the minus strand of VZSZ01003184.1, from coordinate 327,096 downwards.
TGAAGAAAAGAAAAGTAATTTCCTAGCAAAGTCTCTGGCACTAATGAAGAACTGCCTTGCAGGGCTTCTTTTACTTGGACTCTCTCGTCCCTCTGACTGCCGCCCCCGGGAGCTGCAAGCCCGGGATGCTCACCACAGGCAGCCAGAAGCACCCAAACCTCACGGTCACTTTTGAAACGGCAGCTGCACGAGAACGGCTTTAAAAAGAAATGAAGGCACAAACCTACACGATGCTCAGGCATCACAGCGGTGAACTGAAACCCTCAGTCTGCATCGGCCTCTTGAACTTTGGGAAGATTGTCCCAGGATTTGGGCACAGATTTGTGCCTGAACTTTGTGCCTCTCAGCCATCTCGAACACGCAGTTTAAACTCTGCAGTAATCTCTGATCTTTCAGGGTTAATGATCAGATGCAACTTTGAAGCTGCTGAACTTGTGAACCAGGATGTGTTGGGAAAGGCTGAGGCATGCAAAGATTAGCCGGTTCTCAGGAGGTGAGTGTTAGCTGACGTGATGGGGAGGGTTGGCCTTTGGCTGGGATTTGGCTAACGGGGGGTGATGCTGTGGCTCCGCACACCCGCACCAGCCCCTGTGCTTCAAGGAGCTCAAGCACCTCTTCCCGCCTTTGGTCTCGCTACGCTTGTACAGTGCTGTGAGATCAGCAGTAGGCATAAACCCACGGCTGCTGGGTTGGGCTATTTGGGGTTGAGGGTTTTTCAGTTTGTTTCAGTTTGAATGAGAGCAAACCCAAACATTTATTACAACTTTTCTGCGAAGCAATGCTGCAGCTGCTCACCCGAACCAACTTAAACTGTCGCCTTGTGAACCACTCACGTGAATCTTTTCGAAGCCACACTTGAGCTGGCATCGTGTCCGTCCTGACACCTTCCCAACAAATCTAGCTTTCATCGTGGAGTGACCTAAACAAGAAGGACAGTATCCTTAGCGTTGAGAAAACACTTGTGTAAATCGAGACTGTAGTATTAAACGCCCGTATCGTCTTCCTGTCCTCTACAGCGCAAGCTGTCCTACCACCCCAGCGCAAGCGTACCCCTTCGGCCAGGCTTTCCCGGGCACGGGCGGCCTCCTCCCGCAGCGGCCCAAGCGAAGGGCGCCCTCAGCGGGGCCGCGGGTGCCCTGGCACCGGGGTATTCCTCCCGCACCTCAGCAGCCGCCCAGGCGCAGCGCTCGGCCCTGCTGCTCTGCTGCGGAGGAGGGAAAGCTGCGGGTCCCGGCGCCGGAGCTGCTGCTCCTCCCGCCCGCCCCCCCGCCCCCCCCGCCCCATCCCCGGGCGCTGCCGCAGCGCTTGTCACAGCCGACAGTGACACCCCCCGGGCAAGAGAGGAACGGCCGCCCGGCCGGCACAGCTCCCGCGCACACCCACGGAGTCACAGAACAGCCCGCGGTGGAATATTACAAACTTTGGTTACGTATAAAAGTATATACATACACATGCATTTGTAAATTGAATACATATATTCATTATGTACATACAAACACATGTATGTGTGGATATATACGCCTATGTGTGTATATATACATGTATGTGTATATATACGCACACAGGATCATAGAATCGTTAAGGTTGGAAGGGACCTTTAAGATCATCGAGTCCAACCATTAACCTCACCTGACAAAACCACTTCTAAACCATATCCCCAAGTCCCACGTCTACCCTTTTATTAAACGCCTCCAGGGATGGCGAATCCACCACCTCCTGGGCAGCCTATTCCAATGCTGCATAACCCTTTCCGTGAAAATTTTTTTCCTAATATCCAACCTAAACCTCGCCTGGCTTAACTTGAACCCATTTCCTCTCGTCCTATCACTTGTCACTGGGGAGAAGAGGTCAGTCCCCATCTCTCTACAACCTCCTTTCAGGTAGTTGTAGAGAGCGATAAGGTGTCCCCTCAGCCTCCTCTCCTCCAGGCTGTATGTGTGTGCATGCATGCATATATATATATATAATTTACATACATATAGCCGTGTTTATGTGTGTATACATACACACCTATGCGTACGTGTGTGTATGTACGGAAATTATGTGTGTATGTATACATAACTTCTGTTTCCATACAGCTCATGCTCTTTCTTTCCCCTCCTGAGGCACAGCAGCCTG
>VZSZ01003184.1:311563-322646 GCA_013398815.1 Ibidorhyncha struthersii | reverse complement strand
CTACACGCCGTTTAAATCCCTCCAGGGGTGGTAACCCAACCACTTCCCTGGGCAGCCTGTTCCAATGCCTCACAACCCTTTTGGTGAATAATTTTTTCCTAATATCCAATCCTGGCACAACCTGAGGACGTTCCCATTATTAATTATGTAACATATTATTTTAAACAGCAGCTTTACTCCTGGGAAATACCCAGAGCCTCCCAGACTGCCTGGACCCACTCATTCATCCGCACCATCATCCCATCACGGAGACAAGGGCTGGGGCAGAAGGAGCTGTCGGCACAGAGGGAGCTATCAGGGCCAAACACAGGCAGTGGCAGTGGGGAGACAGCTAGCCCTGCTCGCCTTGCCCCGGCGGGACAGGGTGACCCCGAGAGAGTCTCTGCTCGCCCGATGGGACAGGGATGGGAGAGGGGTGGGATGGGCTTCACAACCAGCTCAGTGCCACTGCTCAGCAAGGCTTTGGTGGCAGCCCGGAGCCTCTGCTCGGGAGCAGCCCAGCACAGGCTCCCTGGCACTTTGCTGCAGCACGTTTGCATACGGAAAGGCCACATCAGCCCTCAGCAAAAAGTTGTGCGGTGGCCAGTAGCTAAGGCAGCGAGCAGCTGGCTGCAGTGGCTACCAACTGCTTTCACAGGGCAAGGCCAAGGACTCTGCAGTGAAAAAAGAAAAAAAAAAAGAAATCCCAAAGCAGCAAACTGAAGCATCTCTGAGCAATAACCGTGTGCCCCGCAGGAGCGCTCAGCAGACCGGACACGCTGGAGACGTTTTGCAGAGCAGCGCTGGTTTCGCTCTGATCGCATGAGGATGAGGTTGGTTTTTGCAATTTGTGATAACAGCATTTTGCAAGCACGATGGAAATGTGTGGTAAACCCCAGGCGAACTGGGGCAGCCTGTGCTCACAAACCGTGCGACACGGGGTTCCAGCAGAGTCAGGCTGAGGGATTTAACTCCGCCGTGCCTGTCCCCTGTGCTCCTGCGGCACAAGGCGAACCCTGCCACCGGTCCCCAGCCATCGGCCACCTCCTGGGGCTGCCTTGCTTCCCCCGGGGCCCGTGCCTGTGTTTTGGCCGTGCTGCCATTCGCGGGGTTGACCTGTGGTGCGGGTGGCCCTGGCCCTGCAGGGTCAGCAGGCAAAACCCCGCAGCCAGGCCAGCGGGGAGCAGGAGCCCTGGAGGAGCACAGCAAGGCAAAGGGCATGCTCGCTGGCCAGGGAAGAGCATTGCTAGTGGCTGCCCAAAGGCTTGCAGTGGGTGAGCAGAACAGTAGAAAAAAATCAATTTGCTTTGACAGAGTGCCCTTACTGCCTGTGAACCGGTTCGTATTAATAAAATCCTTACAGCAGGGTAGCGAACTGCTCGTTTCTCCCATTAGTTTGTTTTGCACAGAACCCGACATTTACATATCCTTCGCATCCACTTTCTTCGCTCCTAAAATACACATTGTACCGGGACTAATAGATGACATCTGCACTGGCACGGGGAGCGGCCGTGTGTTCTGCCCTGGCTCCAGCTGCTGAGGGGCTCATCCGAAAGACAAGTAAGATGCCAGTACTTTGAAAGAGTATCACAGAATCATAGAATGTTTGGAGTTGGAAAGGACCTTCAAAGATCATCTAGTTCCGAGCCTCCTGCCAGGGGCAGGGACACCTCCCACCAGACCAGGCTGCTCAAAGCCCCATCCAGCCTGGCCTTGGACACCTCCAGGGATGGGGCAGCTGCAACTGCTCTGGGCAACTTGTTCCAGTGTCTCACCACTCTCATCGTAAAATATTTCTTCCTCACATCCAACCTAAACCTACCCTCTTTCAGTTTAAAACCATTGCCCCTTGTCCCGGTACTAGAGGCCTTAGCAAAAAGTCCCTCTCCATCTTGCTTGTAAGCCCCCTTCATATATTGACGGGTTACAATAAGGTCTCCCCAGAGCCTCCTCTTCTCCAGGCTGAACAGTAAACAGGATAACGCCAGAGGCGAGTCACCATGACCCGGAGCCCAGGCACATGCTGATTAATTCAGTTCCCCTCCCCTAAATGGTTCATTTCTGCTAATCAAGAAAGGTTGACAGAAAACAGATCTGGTCACAGTAACTTGCTGTGGTGCCGATGCTTGCACGTTGGTGCACCTCTTACTTGATATTGTGTTTTGACCGAGAACCAGAATAACCTAACAGGTAATATAGCACATAAGAGCTGTGGCAGAGTCTGGCTAGTTCATAGGTCTGAAAACAAATTCTAAGTCGTGAACCAGCACCACACAGAAGCTTTGTCAGAGAAGAATTTTCTTCTTCCCTCTTTGAAATTTCCCGTATTTAATCCATGACCTGGACAAACTCACCATAATTAACACAGAATCCAGGCGCTGGCTCCAGAGCTGGGCTCACTGGGCACACAGTAAATGTTTTGCTAAGGACAATATAAAAATCACAGCTAAAGCTGAGACAGACTCAGGGACAAGTCATGGTGGCTGGACCAGCCCTGGGGGGCATGATAGACCCTCATGGAACAAACAGGGCTCTTCCAATTTACAAGCAAAGACCCCTGCATGGGAACACCCCCAGTAGGGCCAAGTATGAGTGCTTCTGGGATGGCGTGTCCCTTTCTGGCATCCACTATCCCACCCCAGCAGACAGCTTCAGCAGCGGCTTCAGCACAGGAGCTTCTGCGCTGCTGGAGGTGAGACATACAGCGTGGACAAAGCCACCTACGACCCAACAGGTCTGCTGCAGGCCACCAGCCCTCGTGTGACAACCCTGCTTGCCAGCGAGCCCACACGGCCGTGATTGTGCGGGGAAATCCTTGTGTTGGGGAGGCAACATCACAAATAACACTCAGCTGCTTCAAATGAACAACTACAAGTGGCACCGGCAGAAACAGACCCCCAAAAAGAGCCACAGAGTCTGTAAAACCTTTTCTGGCAAGACCAGCTAAGACCAGCCAGGCACACAGACACTGAACTGAATTTTAAAGCAAATACTATGTTTGGGGGATCTTTTTTACAATTGCACATACTTGTCAAAGTCCATGGTGAGATTATTAGAGGCTGCTCTGGCAAATGAGAAGCCACAAACCACGCAGAGCAAAAAGTACCTTGAAACCCCCATCAAATCCATGAGAAAGCCTCTCGCCTGAAGGGTATCCACAGGCCCACAACAAGCACACCAAAAATACCCTTCGGCGGCAGACGGTTAAACCATGCTGGCCTAGGCAGCCGGACACCTGAGACACGGGCTGTTGTAGCCACTCACATGCAGCATTTTTTCCCAGTTATTAGCTAAATCAGCTTTGAGACTTTGCTCCTCAAAACAGCTTGAGTTATCCAGAGGAGCAAGGAGACAAGAAACCTCAGTCGCAAACTAAGCAAGCCATTGGCAGCGTCCTTTCCTTCTCTTTGTGACAAATACGGGTGACCAAAGCTGGCCAAGAACCTCGTGCTATTCCCCAGTCTCAAGCCTCTGAAATAAATGCTCTTGGACTTCTTTTTTGTTTGGTTGTTATCTCCTGGAGGAGTCTCTAGGACACTTGGGAGGCTTCAGATAAGATTATGGCCAATTACGAAGGGAAGAAAGAGTTCATCTCTTGGTATCTTTTTGGACAAACAATCTGAGGCAAACAAAGTTTAGCAACCTCTCTGGGCTTGCAGAGTTTAGGATCCCAATAACTCATTCTGATGCTGTAAACCCGAAACACAGCCCAGCCAGTTTTCCGGCACGGCGGTTATCTTATCTGCTCCGACCCCTCGCTCCTGCTGGCCGAACCCACCCAGCCCACCTTTTTATTGTAACCTGCCCATGAAACGCTGTAGGGATGATGTGGTTTCTTCACCTTTTGTCCCGCTCTTTGGAGCTGAGAGTGGCCCTCAGCTGCCTTGCACCCCGGCTGGGTCAGTACCGGGTATACCCGGGGGGGCTTTGTGTCCCCAGCACAAACCCTGCATGTCTCCTCTGTGACCCTCACGCTTTGCGAAACCCCGATGCAGCTGTTCACCAGCAGATTGGCAAATGGGTCCAGTTCCCTGTCCGAGAAGAAATATCTCCTACAGAGGAGCGGCTATTCCTGGCATCGCCCTTTATTTGCATTACTGTCGTTACAGCCCACGCCACACACCTGGCGCCTCCACAGCTCTGCTAGACTGGAAGAAAATGAAAAGAAGGTAAAATTCCTGTGCCCACACAGCAAGATCTTTTTATAGCCAAGGGAATGAGTTTTTTTACTCTCTTCCTATTTTCCACTTCAGGAGTAAACAGGAAAACCAACCTGGTCTGGTAGCTAATTTGGGAGCACACAGTGTCTCTCTTTGTGCCTCCCAGTGATGCTTCCTGCCCTCTCCTGCCACGGTCCAACAGCCTGTGTCCCCAAACCGCCCCTTGGAGGGAGCCAACAGCCCTTGGCTGCTGCTGGATGGGGACGAAGACCCCACCGGAACTGTCACCCAGAGCCAGCGTCAGGTATGTGGGGCTGGTCAGCATCTGCGCTCGTCTCCTTGGCGTGTTCAAAATTCCTCTGTGGGTCCCACCACAGACGGGCTGGGATCCAGCCCCTCAGAGTGAGCTGCAGATGGCCTTACACCTCCCTGCGTGTGGCCGAACAGGTTTGTGCGCACTGGCATCCACACAGCCCGAACTCAACCGCTACCTGCGGACCTTCACTTGAGTTCGTGTTTGTGCTGCCGTATCACAGCTAGAACAAAGAGGAACCCAGGTTCCCCCAGGAACTGGAGTACAGCACTGCCATGCATCACCCTTCGTTGCCCAGCTTGGCCACGAGGCTGGGCGACAAGCTACCCACACGCACGCGCACGTGGGTATCAGTACCAACTCTGAAATTCCTCCCCCCAAACCCATCCACATGGAACAAAGCTGAAGAAACCCCCACAGTGTTGGTGTTTCCCCCTCCCGTGCCGCTCCCCATCCCCAGTAAAAGTGCTGCATTTAACCCCGTGCTGCTGCCTGTGCCTCCATGCTCACCACCCTTGGGGGGTGGTGGATGCTTGTCCCCAGGAGAATGACCACTGTCACTGAGCAATTGGTCTTACAGCAAAGCATCACCTCCTCCATGACACTGCCCAAGGGAGAACACATCTTTGCCTTTAGCCATCGGCAACTGCAAGAGAGAGAAAAAAAAAAAGCAGTAAAGCTGGCAACAAGTGGAACCCAAAGTGCAGCAAGATGTAGCACGTCTCTGACCTGCTCAGCGAGACAGCCAGCATCAAAGCAGTGAGCCCAGCAGAAGGAGCCTTGGTGGCAGCACGATGACTTTAGTCATAGTCACAAGGCTAAAACAGCCAGGAGGGGGAAGTTTTCTCAAATATCAGATAGGAAAGTTGCATAACCACCACCCAGCGCCTTCAAACAGGGCCTGATTTCCCCCTCCTAAAATTAGGATGACTTCCCCATGCAGTTTCCAGCTGCATCTGTGGCACAGAGCGAAGCGGGGTGTTGCGGTCCCTGTTCATGGGGTGGGCTGGGATGGGAGGGGGGGCTGTGGAAGGAGAGTGCCCACCCCATGGCAATGGCTCGGCAGCCTCCGGGGAGTCCCACATGCTCGCGAGGGTGGAGAAGCATTTCAAAAGCCATCGCCTGCAAGGCTAATCACAGCAAACAGCTTTGAAGCTCCTTTATTGAGAGATCACAGGCTGGTAAGCAATGGGCTGAACCCAGGGGATGCGCTCTGCTGCCACGCCTCCCGATGGGAGCCGAGGCAAGGCGCTGTGCCGAAGAGAGTTCCGAAGGACTCTCTTCTGGGACAAGCAGGAAAGCTTCAAGAGGCTTTGTCAACAAGACTACAGTAAGGGTTTAGGTTCAGCTCTTTTTGATCCCCTTCCAAAGCGGGGAGCGAAAGCAAGGCAAACAGAACGCAGCCGCAGGTGTGGGAGCTCACTGCATACAAACGGGTACGTGCCCGGTGCAAGGACATCCGTGAGAGCGGCGCTGGTACCCCCCAGCAGCGGGAAGCAGGCTGGATGCTGGAGTTAAAGGCCGCCTCGGTCAGTGTTGCTCATTCCCAGGCACCATTTGTGTGTGCATGAATCACCGGCCCTCCCTTTGAATCATTAATCACTGCAAAATCAATAAAGGCCACATACGTTTTTCATGTATCAGCCATTAGTCTGACCTTGTGTCTGTCTCTGTAGAGGGTACAAAATAAAAGCGTTTCAGATCAAAGCAATCAGCACTAAATTTACCCAGCACTAGCACCCGGTGGAGCCCGCTGATTTACAGCCGCTGAGCTCATACCAAGGTTGTTTCGGTTCCTGAGAGCCCTGGGCAGTTACAAAGCCCTCGTTGTCCTCTAGGGACACGAGCCAGCAGGAGGGGGCTGCTCCAAAAGGATGTTCTTTGGGATTTGTTTGTCTCCTTAAAAACAGGGACTGCTTTCTTGTCCAGGAGTAAGTGTCTATGCCACACTCAGGGATGAGCAGATGCATCTCCTCCCCCAGGCACCCACACGGGGTGATGGCACCCAGAGCTGCGTGTGACCCTGTCCCTCTCCTGCAGCACCTCCCTCCAGCCGAGCCTTCTGCGCCCTGCTGCTGCAGAACAACCACCTTGCACAGCAAAACCTGCTGGAGACATGCCATCACCGTCAGGGAGACCAGAAGGACCCGGGTCATTCACCAGGGATGGGGCATGGTAAACTCAGCCCTCTGCGAGCCTTGGACCACAGGCTGAAGCTGCCTCCAGCCGATGCCCCAGCCACCAGAACCAGACTGCCTACATTTTTTCTGAATGCATTTATTTCTTTTGGGACTAAGACACCAAGAGCCTCCAGGCAGTGCTGCCGACTGATTACCACCACTATTGATCACTTCTGCATCCGGCTTTCTGGGTCAGGCCCGCTCTAATTTTGTTAGGGGCAGGCAAAGGGCCAGCAAACTGGGAAACCTCAGTGCTCGGAGATGCCCCCAGGGCAGAGAGACGGGTCAGCCAGGTCCAGAAAACCCAAACTCCTTCCAACTATTCACCAGCCGGAGGCAGGTATGCCACTCTCCTGCATGGACCACTGATGACTGCACACCAACCCTCTCGTTAGCCCATCACAGTGCCTGTAGCGATCTCTGCAGAGGCCACAGAGGTACTTGCCTAAGGAAAGAGGACAGTTTGCTTTTTGGAATAAAAAACTGGTCTTTGCACCAAGTGGGGAGATGGGAGGGTGGATTAGGACACTGCAAAGTAAAGCTCGGTAGCAGGAGACACACAGCTTGGACCTAAACACTTTCAAAACTTCTCAAAACCTGAAATCAGAAGTAACTCTGCTTACTAGAGACAGTGCTTTGTTACAGCTTGCTTTAGTTTTTGTTTAAAATCATCTCCTGTTTACACTTCCCCAGTTCTGAGTCTAGAGGCTGTATCATGTCCCAGCTATCCAAAGCCTCTCTCAGGAATGCCGTGGTCCTGGCAAAGGTGCAGGGGTCTCGCAGGACAGATTTCACCCACTTCTCACTGCCAGTCCATCACTCCGCCATCCTCCCCAAAACGTGGAAGTCTACCTCCTACCACAGTCAAAACTCCATTCATGGCACCAAAGGCACCCAGCAGACGCTGTCCCTTCGTCCCCTTCCTATTAGCCGGGGTGTCTTTTCGCTGTGCCCCTCCATCCCACCTCCCTGCTTGACACCAGTGCATGATTTTACTGGCAACATCTCCGCGCTCAGCCCTCTCTCAGCACCGAAATAGCTGTGGCCAGGCTGCGGCTGGGCTCGCTGCTTTTGCAGGCGGTGCTTTCTTAATTGGGTTTGCCTCCCTCCAGCGTGACATCCACCTTTTTATGTTTCCCCTCGCAGTTACTCATTTCCAAGGGAGCTGAGTGTTATGCCCCGGCTCATGCTGACACGCTGTGTGTCACGCACAGCCACAGCCCCTTTGGCTTTGCCCGGAGCATCTCCCCTCCCACCGCCCACCCCAGGGCCAGGGGTGCGGGTCGGGTCCAGCCGCCCTGCAAACCCGCACAGGCAGAGCCGGGAGACCAGCAGGCTTCAGCCGGGAAGGTATGAGGCTTACACACCTCCCTCCCAAAAGGCCACCGAGTTTCTGAACTCCCTGAGGACCTGGGGCTCAGCCTTCGCAGACCGGCCGGCTCCGCGCACATCGACAGCCCCAGGACGGAGAGCTCTGCAGCTGACACCATCAGCCTCCTGAAATATTACGGGGCCTTTTAGTTTCGAAGGAAACCACAAGTGCCTTTCTGCCTTAACCTCTCCTCGCTGGTTCAGCTGTAGTTGCAGACACGGTCCTTGCCCTCCCACAACCCCACGGTCCCCACCTGGGCGTGCAGGAACCCCCCTGAGGGACCCACCAGGGCACGGCGGCACGGCATGGCACCGCAGGACACCAGCCCCAGCGCACACTCGCTCAGCAGCGCCAGTGGTGAAGTAGTAACTGGGGAGTGATGCCCGGCTGGTCACCCCGCACACGGCTGCGGAGGACATCCCAGCCTTGGCCGTTCCCATGAATGCGGGTGCCGGTGGGCACGCGCCCAGGGGCATCCCATGGCGGTGGGGTTTGGGAAAGTACGGCCATGACCTGCTGCATTTTCCAGCTCTGCGTAGTTGCTCCCGGCACTGAACAGACAGACAGACAGACGCACACACTGCTGATCTCAGCCTGCCGTTCCCAGGATCATCCTGCTGTACATGCAAGGCAGGTTTGCTGCATGTATGCAAACCGTGGGTAGCGACCTCCGTATTCAAATTCGGCAGTCAATGGTACACACCTCTCCAGCCTGGAAAACAAACAGCCCTGCCCCATTGCTTTGCCCTGGTCTCTCTTCGGCGAGAACTCCTCTCACGCCAAAGCCTTCAGCAGCCTGAACACGCATTTCCCAACAGCCCCCCTGTCAGCGCCGCGATGGGTTTCTGAGGGTTTTTGGTGCTCGATAGGCATCATCTCACAGAAGTAAACATAGCCAAGCTGCACTAGCAAAATTCCCCAAAGATTATAGGGGGATTTTATTCGAGGGTGATTCTGGTTTAATCTTGCAGCTGCGCTTACGATAAACCTTTGGACTAGAGCGCGTATCAGATAACTCCACCTGCTTAGCTGATTACATTGGGATATTGTTATAAAAAAATGTTACTTTGACATTTATAATCAAACATGCAAGTTCAACGTTGAAGGATGGCACAGGGCCAGCTCAGGGCAGCCACCGGGGTAGGACAGGCTCCCCCTGCCCCATGCCAGCGCAGGTCACCCTGGGACAGGCAGCCGCTGCCCACCTCCGCCTGCACAGGGGTGTGCTCCTGCTGGAGGGGAGGATGCCCACGGGATTGCCCTGACCGCGCTGATGCTCTCCATCGCGGCGCACTGGAGCCAGTCTCCCACCCTGTCCCAGCAGCAAGCACAGCACCTAGAGCAACGCTAACCAAAAGAGTCAAGGGGTTGGTTTGGTGGTGGGTTTTTTTTTTCCCCCCTTTGCACTGCTTTTTACTCTTTTCCTCTGCCTTTGAAAATTCCAGATGAGAAAAATAAATATTGGAAGGTTATCCTTTGTATCTCATGATCAGATCACAAGCTAGCATGTGACTCGGGAGGGAAAAACAAGTCTTTCCAGCAGATGTCAACGCAGCGAGCGAGCTCCACTGACTGCTGTACCTTGCTGTCTGCTGCCAAAGTCAATTCTTGGTGCATCCTTGAGGTAAAGAACCTCATGATTCATCAGGATCTTATTCTAATTAAAGAAAACTCAGATGACTTTCATTTTGGCTTTGCCTGTTTAGCAACTCTGAACGTACTGTGTATGTAAGGGTAAATAGCAGCCCTCAGCCGCTGTTTTGTAAACAGGCTCCAGCTCACGAAGGGCAAGGGCAGGTTTGGAGCCACCCTGTAAATCGTGTGCTCGGGGGGACTGAGCAAAACCTCCCACTAAGCAAAGGGACTGATAAAACCAGGAGCCCAGGTAGCCAACCCGCTGGCCAATAGCTCGTGAAATGGCTTATAACGCGCTCCGAAGGCCGGGGCGGGCATCGGTGAGAGGGGCCACGCCACCCCGGGGGAGCGGGGAGGCATCTCGCCATAGGGGAGAGGGGCCGGCGGTAAATAACCCTGCTGCCTTCCCTCTTACAGCCCGTCAGGGTTTGTCCCTCCCCAGAGGGCTGGTGCCAGGGTGCTGCCCCTGCCCCGGCACACGCCGGGGCCGGGAGGTCCATCCCCACCTGGGCACCGGGGTCTGCCCACCGCCCCGGCGCGGCTCCATGAGCTGGTGATACCGTGTCCCGCTGCAGCGGCTCTGCTGCCGCTCCTGTCACATGATGGGTCAGCGGTTCGTGGGAAGTCGCAGGCTGAAAGCTTGAAACAAAAAAAAAAAAAAGTTACTTTAGCCAGCTCCTTCCCCACAGGAAATAAAAATTGGAGCTGAGCTTTAGCAATTTGGGTTTGACCAGACGTATCTCGCCTGGGGCCCGGGGTGGGTTTGTCTCACCTCTCTCCTGACCCAGCTCCCAGCCACGAAACCCGGCAGGGAAAGGACTTGGAGAGGGGCAGGGGGGGCAGAGAAGGGAGAAAACACCATTGCATGTACCCATGGCGGGGGCCGGGGGCAAAGGGGGGTTGCTGTAGCTCTCCTGGAGCCCCGCATTGGATGACTCTGCATGGAGACAAAAGTCTCTCCCAGACCTTCCCGTCCCCACGAGGCCGATGGGAAAAGCCACCACAGCAAATATTCCCACGGCCGCTGCCCTCGTGCCCTGGGCCGATCCCAGCACGCAGTGCACAGAGCGGNCTCGCCTGGGGCCCGGGGTGGGTTTGTCTCACCTCTCTCCTGACCCAGCTCCCAGCCACGAAACCCGGCAGGGAAAGGACTTGGAGAGGGGCAGGGGGGGCAGAGAAGGGAGAAAACACCATTGCATGTACCCATGGCGGGGGCCGGGGGCAAAGGGGGGTTGCTGTAGCTCTCCTGGAGCCCCGCATTGGATGACTCTGCATGGAGACAAAAGTCTCTCCCAGACCTTCCCGTCCCCACGAGGCCGATGGGAAAAGCCACCACAGCAAATATTCCCACGGCCGCTGCCCTCGTGCCCTGGGCCGATCCCAGCACGCAGTGCACAGAGCGGCACGGAGAGGCTTCTGCCCTTCCTTTGCCCAGGCTCCATCG
>VZSZ01003184.1:268826-293176 GCA_013398815.1 Ibidorhyncha struthersii | reverse complement strand
GGTGGTGAGGCTCTGGAGCAAACTGATGGGGGAAGCTGTGGGTGCCCCGTCCCTGGAGGTGTCCAAGGCCAGGCTGGATGGGGCTGTGGGCAGCCCGGTCCGGCGGGAGGTGTCCCTGCCCGTGGCAGGGGGGTGGAACGGGAAGATCTTTAAGGTCCCTTCCAACCTCAACCATTCTGTGGTTCTATCCCAGCTGTGCCCTTCGAGCTGTGAGTACCACAGATCATCAAAACTCCCATAAAAACCACCCCAAGATTTACGGCAGACCCAGCACAGGTACACCCAACTGGTGTTTCCTGCTGGGCGCCGGTTTGCAGGTGAGGTTCAGGTGGTGGCCCGGTGCAAAGCACGGGCCGTGACTGCACCGTCACTCGCTCTCACCTCTCGTCGCACAAGAGGCTCAAGGTGCCCAACGCACCAGCACGAGATTGCTCAGCTTCGCTCCACCTATCTGGAGTTACAGCTCTCTGTCTCCATTTTACATGCCTGCTAGAAAATCTAAAAATAGATGGTTGGAATCAATCCTGTTGCAATTTCTCAGATCACTATCAAGAATTGGCCTGATCTCTTCCAGTCTTTCCTAAGGCAAACTCTTAGTTTTACATCCCCATATTTGGCTTTTGTTTTGTTTTTAAGCGGGGAGATCTAGCCTGTGTTTATGTGCTGGAGCAGTAGCTGGAATGATATCTTTACTTCTCACCAGTGCTTTACACACATGCTTTTTTAACTAGAGTTTTCCTTACGATTGTTAATCCCGGAGCAGGAATTTCCTATTGCATTCCTCACAGCGGGAGAGCAAGAGGGAGAGGCTGCTCTTTCTCTAGCAATATCCTTTTCCACCCTTCCTGTTTATATAGCATTTTTGTTTAACAGGACGGGGTGGTGTGACAGTGACTTTGCCCCAGCTACACCTCCCTTGCTCTCCATACGTTTGACCTGGCGATAGCCTGCTTGCGCGGCCTTTCGGGATGGCTTTTCCTTCACCTCCTGGCTTGAGCCGAGGAGCGGGTCAGGTCGGTAGGGCTAGCGCTGGGGCTCTGGTGTGACACTGCTGCATCCCTGCGGCACCCAGAGCGGCACGGCTCTTCTCCAAGGTGGGAGGCGCTGGGGAAAGGACAAGAAGCAGCTTAAAACTTTGCCCTCTGGAAAGGAATAGAGGTGTTTCTGAGACATAAATAGCTTGACAGACCAAATAGGGGGGTCTCAAAACGCTGGGTTTTCCAAAGCCTCCCCAGCCAACCTTTAGTGAGCAAGAAAAACAATGGATACTTCAGTGCCCTGTTCCTCTCTCTCCATTTTTCTGACGGAAAGTTGAGGCCCGTCCAGGTTCGCAGCTTTCACCACTACCTCAAGAACAAAAAGGTGATTTTCACCAGCGCCGAGTCCATGCAGCCCGACTTAAGAGTCCTGAAGTGCAAGAACCACCTGCGAGAACAGAAGTGCAAGATGCAGCCAGCCTCATTCCCACTGCGGGGGACAGTTTGGGCACTGATGTCGCTCCGCACAAGCTGGCTCAGTGCTTTCCCCAGCCCCTCAGAGGAAGGGAAATGAAACCATGAGCCTAAGTGAAGGAGGTGCTTTTCTCAGTGTCTAAACTGAGGACTTTCACCGACCACCTTCATGCTGACCACAAAGCCTACACCAAAGTGGAGAGGACAGCTGACCCAGAACAGTTCTCTACTGACAAGGCAGAAAGCTGCACCGCTGTATCTCAAGGTGATCGGCAAATACGGGTTACCCAAACAGTGACAGCCGGACCCCCCGACAGCGTCTCGGTGCCCGGCTTCCACTGGCGTCCCGCTGCAATGCGAGGAGAATCCCGCGCTCCTGCAAAACACATACTCTGCGTTTTCCAGTGAGTTCCTGGGTATGGTGATGAGGATCTGGAAAGAAGACATCCCGTGTTAGCTGCGATCCTTCTGAGCAGGAAAACACAACCTGAATTCTGGCCTCCTGAATGCAGAAGGCGCTCAGATGGAGTCTCGGGTACTTTCGAGGACTGCTCGCTCTTAGTTGCTCTGGCTCACCTTGGGTATTTCCAGAAGATATTCCAGAAGCAATTTTTTGGTAGATCTGGATTCCACCCTAGATTTTTACAGGACAAATGATCTAAGAAACTGTATGGTGCAAAAAGTAAAGGCCAAAAACCCCAGAAAAAACAGCTACCGTTAAAAGTACCTAAGTGATGGGAAAAACAACTATATACATGTTCTCAATATGTAAAATACAATTTATTGTATTTAGGCCATTCATAAGTATCAACACAATGTAGTATGTTTGAAACAAACATCTTACCAATAAATACTATCTAAACATTAATATTAATCTTTTGATCAAACATGTACAGTGTATTGACTCAGTATTGCACAGTGAGCTCTATACGACGTTTCCATAGTGCATTCGGTTTGTTACAGGGATAGGTTACCACAAATACTGCAAAGCATCAGAGTTAACTTTTCCAAGTGAAAACAGCTGAACTATTTCGTCAGGGGCTGAAGGCTGATACAAATGTCAGCGTCCTAGGTTAACTGGTTATGGATTCATGGAACCTAATGTTTCAATGACTGAGGAGACTTTGTTTCTAATACAATTTTTATAGAATTGTAAAAAAAATCCCACCCACTTTGAAACAGAACGAGGATATTACCACCAAACTTATGTGAACAGCCAACTCCAGTGATCAGTGAGCTCGTGATCAAGCTCACTCTGGTAAGCTTGTTTTCTCTCGTTTCAATCTAAATATAAATCATATCTTTGATCTTTTCAGCGATGTATCTCACCACGTGCATTTCAGAGGCCAGACCCTGCAAGCCCCCAGTATTACTCCAGCACTTTGCTCCCTACGTGCCTCTGCTCAGGCCAGACTCGGTACCTGTCAGTATGAGCAGAGGTCAAAACACTCTAGTCTCGATAGTTTTCAATGTATAAATGCAGATATAATTTCCCAATAGTTCTATAATTAACTGTATCTCAGCTTTATCTGGTCAAATCTTACTTCAGCTCCGCGCAGGGGTAGTCCTGCCAGTTTGTGTTGCGTTACCACGCTGATGCAGAGGGCTGGGTGCTGCCGGCAATGGGCCCGGCTGTACTGCTTCCCTGAAACCCAGCCGCCCCTGGATCAGACGGGCTTGCGGGCTCCGGTGGGCACCGCATCAAAAGCTGACAGGACTGTGGCTCACAGCAGGTTTTCAACAGCTCACTGTTCATTCTCAAGTCCAGCTACGACAGAACTACGTCCACGCTAGTGGGAGATGGCTGTTAGAGTAAGGACCACATGATTTGGCTTGTAAGGTCTGACTTGCATTTGCATGAACTTATGCTGCAGAAGGACCTTAAAACGGGCATATACTGCCTTAATACACATTTAAGCTACATTGCCCTGCCAAAGTAGTACAAACTGCTCAAAGTGCAAATAAGAATCATGATCCTAGAATGACTGCGACTGACTTGGAAAAGATTTGACCATCAGTACAACGGTGCTTAGTGCTTAGCACGTAGTATCCCTTAGTGCTTAGTATGTAGTATTCCTTTAAGTAAAAGAAAATTCACTCACCAAGTGATACAATTAAAAATTTCTAAGAAACTACTGGTTAAGTACTACCTCATGATTATGTAAATCATGTTTATATCCCTCATCTTTGCAGTTTATCATTTTGTATATATTTAGATTCTTTATATTCAGGTAACAGAGATGAAATACTTATTTCTATCTAAAAAGAGGGTAGGAAAAAACAGGGATTGAAAGGATTCCTTTTTTGTACAAAAAATACATTTTTATGACAACAGCCAGTACCTTCATAGTAGGTCCTTTGCTCCTCTACTTACTACCAAGGTTCAGTCATCCATAACGCCATCATAAAGTATCAGAATTGTTTTTCCTTCCACTTTCCAACACCTAAATTCAATGCGCTGCTATGGAATGTTTCCAAAGTCTTATGCTACATCCTGATAAAATCAGGAATCGCTTTTTCTTTTTTTTTTTTTTTTTTTTTTTTTACTTTAAAAAGGAACTCAATTCATGCAAATAAATACATAATGTGCACTGAAATACTCAACTCTATGATACAGGTGACTTCAGAGAAAAGTCCCTTTATAATTACCTAAACTAGTTCTAATAAAAGAAGACAGTTTCAAAACAGAATTAAAAACATTTCATTTTACTACAAGTTGATGTTTGCTATGTGTTCAAGCAGATTGCGCTTTCTACCTAGTTGTGTTAACCTGTGGGTTTAGTGTCACTCTTCTGCAGTGCAGCAAATATTTGATTGTGAGGGGTGGCTTTTTTACGCAGTAGTTGTAGTCCGGGGTATCAGTCTTCATTTGATTCTGCGTACAGGATCTCAGGTTAAGCCCAGATCTGCAGAGAGAGAGTCGAACAATCATTTATTCTGTCTGACTATTCTGTCAAAGGTTTAATTAAAATTTGGCAAGGCACTCAGATTAGCGGTACAGTGTATCAGCAGCAATGATATCATTTAACCCATAAGTTCAAAGTTCCTTTAACAGTTCGGCTAGCACTTTGTGGGGATTTTTTTTATTTGAATTTTCTGTTCATGTTTTATACTGTGGTTTTATATCCTCGTTTGTCCCTCTAGAGTCAATTGTCCTCTAACAACCCTTCCCCCTCATCCCTTTTTTTTTTAAACAATCAATCAAAGAAAGAGAGAAGCACCCGAGGCAGGTGCTCCCAGCACTTACTCGGAGAGTGTGGTCCCAGGAGCCCGAGCAGAATGCCGTCCCATCGGGAGAGACTCGCAAGGTGCTGACACGATTTTCATGTCCAAACAGAATGGATACGCGGGACCCTTTCAGCACATCCCAGACATTTATGGTGTAATCATTATAGCCTGCAAACAGTAGGCGACCTACAAAGAGAACGAGATTTTACAAAGTGAGGTCTTAAGTAGATAACACGTCTTGACTGCAGCAGAGGCCTTCTGCAGGAGATTCCTCACCCAGTGTCCTGGTTTGAGCCACAACCCAGCTTTCCCGTGCCACCTTCTGCACGCAGCCAGCCCTGACCGCTGCTTCCCCTGGGCTAGCCGTGCCCCTCTTAGACTCCCCTGCTCCACTGCTAAGGTATCCATACTAAATGCTGAACCCATTAAAAAGTATTAGTTAAAAATATAGTTAAAATGGAGTTAAATTATATAGAATCTGTTCAGTCATTAGAGATGGGGGATGACTCCAAATCACGACAGACTGAAGAGCACTTCAACAGCTAATGCAGGGTAATAGTATTTTGCTCAGACCTTACGCAATAAGTTGAATACAAATTGTTGAATGATTAGTAGACAATTTGGTAAGTGATTCATTGTCCCCAACAGGACAAGATGTGGTGTTTGTGACCATGACAGAGACCTTTGTCCCTCTGTCCTGAGCAGAGGGTGATTCACCACCCACTCATCCCCACGCAGGGTGACTGGAGGAGCTCCGCATTTGTGCTGGGGCAGGAGAGAGAAGAGTCGAGCTCACATCTCCAGATCTGTAGTGAGAAACGGCAATGTCTCTGTCTTCACGCTCCTCTAACATACTTTTCCTATCTATTAATCATTTATTATCCTTTTATAAACTATTTATGTAAGTGCGCGTAATAGTCTGGTTACATTTCATGTTTCCTTTGAAATGTTTTTAATCATTATTGTGAAATTCTAGCCCAGCTGTAGTTAATGGCAAAGTATTTCCTGCCTTCAGTAGGGCCAGGAAAATAGTTTTCATTGCTGCAACGAAGCAATAGCCAACTAGATTATTTAAAGAGTAATTATTGAAGTGTTCAAGGCCAGGCTGGATGGGGCTTTGAGCAACCTGGTCTAGTGGGAGGTGTCCCTGCCCATGGCAGAGGGGCTGGAACTAGATGATCTTTAAGGTCCCTTCCAACCTAAACCATTTTACGATTCTATGATTTTTACAGAGCAAAAAAAAGCTTCCATGCATTAAAAGTTTCTTTTGGTACTTAGTATTACTTTCCATAACTTTTAATAACAAATGTGTTATCAAATTAAACTGGCAAAATTTTACAGTTCCCCTCAAATCCCAACACTAAGACAACCTCCAAAGTTCAGGTCTCACCACTAAGAGAGAAGTCCACACTGGATGCTCCAAAAATGATGCTCTCTTTGGAATAAATTGCGACTTCCCTGTCTGCACGAAGGTCATATAAACGACACTAAGATTAAAACAAAAACAACACACTTGTCTCAGTAAAGGCTGGAGTCAATGGCTACTACATTTCATTGAAAAAATGGGAGTGGGAAGGACTGTAGCCTAATAGGCATCACGGGAAGCGGCTACTTGGCTTTCCTTCTGCTATTTCTGCCCGCTGTAACTGGGACTCCTCTGGAGTCTAACAGGGATCTCAGCAACACAAGGCTGGTTTGTATAAATTGAGTGAAGAACTTGCTTTTCCAAACAACTCCTCTAAGCCTCCTGCCTGTCCTGCTATAAAGAGATGAGTGGTGAGCTTTGGACCATGGCTACCCCCTGAAAATCTCCCAACCCTCTTGCTTCCCCACTATGGCTTCCTACATATTAGGTCACCCTGCTGCTGGGGAGGTACATGGGGAGCCAGTCTCTAAAGACAACAGTTTAGCCACAGCTGGAGTCCGGGAGACAGAGGATTAAATCTCTGGTCATCTTTGAGAACACGGACCACACGGCACGGTGCTCAGACAGCCCATGGGCATGGGGAAGCCTCGATGGTAGTCCTTGCTCTGAGTAAGGCGGGACAGCAAACAGCCCCTGCCCTGCCGTGAGGCCTCTCTGTCTGAAAAACCCACATGAAAATAATTCAAGTGAAATAACACATTTTTATACAGATCTTCGGTTTTCGTTTCTCATGGAAAATCCCCAATCACCTCCACGACCTGCGCTTCCTGTTTTTATCATTTGCCAGCGTACTTAGGCTTGTTTAACATGGAAATAATGTATAGACAGACCAGACTTCATTGCCATGCAGGAGGGGAGTCTATTAGCCCTGAAATCAAAATGCACTTCTGAAACTACTTGAACTGAAAACCTTCCTCAATGAGTTAAGTTTAAGCACACACGGGCCAGATGGGTTTGCTACTATTAAGACTTTACTAATGAGAAATGGCTGGTATTCAAGCCTGCACATAAAGGAGAGGCTGTTTCATTTGCAGGGTGGTGGGGAGCTGCCAGGTATGTGAAGCCCAGGTCTCCCAGAGCTCCACGCTGATTAATAACTCCATCAGACTGTCCTGACAGGGAGTCGGGGTCACCGCAGGTGACAGCACTGCCATGTGAGCACGCTTTTATGGCTTCCCTCCAGACAGTCAGGATTATCTGCTCCTTGAAATCCCTAAGTATATAAATCAGGTCAAGGATACCAGTCAGTGTATCAGTCCGTAAGGCTGAAAACACCAACCTCTTCATTTAAAGAATGAAGTAGATGGAAACTGCCAGAAACCTCTGTCAAAAGTACACAGATGGAATTTCCAATTCTCCTGCTCAAGTCGGGGGTGTCAGGAATAGTTAAGAGAGAAAGAACCCATCAAATAAATTAGTAAGCACAGCAGCCCAGAGCCTGTGATAAAAGATAAAAAGAGTGCTCTCACTGGAATTTAATGATGGACAATTTCTCCATCTTACTTCCTCAGCATCGCAGGTGCTCACAGTACCGCATTCGAATGCGTGGAGAGGCACTGGGCTCACCACAGAGCTAGAGGTATTAATTCATAATCACAGCTTTTAAGACCTAAAAGTGGCATATGCTCTCTCCAGAGCAGCCTTGGAAGTTCTCCACATCCAGTGAAGACAAAGGGAATGTTTCTATTGAGTTCAGTTAGCACAGGAGCAGATTCAAAATACGCTCGGAGGGCAAAGTACTTTAGAAAAAGTCTTCACCCTCAGGCAACTCGGTGTGACATCTGAATAAACAGGAGAAACAAGGTGCCAGGTGCCTCCCAAACGTCTGCTCTCTTAACTACCAGCCCAGTCCCTGCAGGACTGTGGTACAGGCAGAGCCTGGTCCCCCCATGGGGACCCACCAGCTGCGGCAAGAGCCATCAGCATCACTCAGGGGCCCAAAGGCACCAGAATGTTCAGTGGTATTTTGCATACAATGTGCTGACCAAAATTACGTGTCAATACATACTGTGCCCCTCCTGGCAGCTTGCTCATAGATAAGATCCAGTAAGAGATATTGTATCATCTAGGATGACCTGAATGCGGTGACTCACCGCAGTGAAGAGTGTTGGCACTGAGTCAGTGTGACAGGGAGGAGATGTACGTAGCCAGGGCCAGGGCCAGCTGACCGGGGCTGCCTAGCTCTGCGCTCAGCGCCCACAGCTCCTCTGCTTGCCGGGACGTGCGCAGTCATGTGCAGGTTCCCTTCA
Organism: Ibidorhyncha struthersii; assembly: GCA_013398815.1. NCBI lineage: Eukaryota > Metazoa > Chordata > Aves > Charadriiformes > Charadriidae > Ibidorhyncha > Ibidorhyncha struthersii. The sequence continues at coordinate 284,822 of VZSZ01003184.1, read as the reverse complement.
TGCTGTGCTGCCCCCTCTGACACAAGCTACAGCGTTTCATGTGGTTCCTCTCATGTTGCGACCAACAACTACATGAAGCCAATTCTCGTCCAGTAAGACAACTGATTTTGATCATGACACTTCAAAACATAGAAAATCTCAAACGAGTATTTGGACAGTACCTCATGTAGAAAAGTTTGCAGAGGTGACCTACAAAGCATTTCTAGATATTCCCTACAGCACTATATACAGTATTTAATATATATTATATTATAGCATTATTATTTCTGCAACTTTGGTGTCACAGGCCCAGTTTAGTCACTTAAAGTCCTCTGTGGATGTGACCTAATCTTTTAGGAAAACCTGACTTGGGAAGTAACAGAACTTCCCTCAGTTAGGCTGCTGAATTAACGTACCGTGGCGTCGTCTGAACCAGAGGCAAAAGCATCTCCACTTGGGTAGTATCTGTGCATGAGTAAAAAAAGACCAGAAGACATTACATTACTTGGATGAGGTCAGACTTCAAAAATAGAACCAGCGCATTGCTCAACATTGCAAATGTGTCCTCTCCCAGAAACATACTGACCTGACACTGTTGATATCTGAATCATGGGTTTCAAATGACTGGATGCACTGACCAGACCGCATATCCCAAACCATGGCTTTCTTGTCACATCCCTAATAAGACAAAAAAATTCACTGTGCAAATGGTGACATTCATCCCTCACGTGCCTGATACACGTCATCAAGCCCAGCTACATTCAAAGTCTCTGAACATCACAGCTCTGAGGGGATTTAACCAGCAAAGCAGCCCCAGAACTGGCTGTACTGGTACCCCGCAGCCTGCTGCGGTCGCAGTTAGGAGCAGAGTATGCCACGAACGCTGGAGCCTCAGTGGTGCCGCAGCCCAGCACAGCGGGATGCAGACAGGCCGGGGGTGTTTGCACAGGGGGTCCCGTACTAACCGGCACTCACAGCCCTGCTCTGCCTGTGCTGCCGCTGTACCAGTGTCTGCAGTCCTGCCATGCTACAGCGCTGCGTAACTGACTCACTCTCTTACCACTTAACATGCTCACTATAAAACATTAATACCCAGCATTTAAAGTTTTATAACTAATTCTTTTCATACACTGAAACAGAAAATGAAATAAGTGCATCCGGAGGGTCTCTCGCCCAGCCTCCTACCAGAGTTAACCCCTGCACCCACGTGCTCAGTGGCGTGGTTGGGATGAGAAAAGAAGCCTAACAGCATTTCATCTCATTCGCAAGCTCTAACCTGCCCTTCCAAGCCGTGCTTTGGAAAGCTCATTTAACACTCGATGCTTGCCACGAGGTGCTCAGCACCCCCAATGCTTTGGGCTGTAGGCTGCAACATCCTTGGGGCAGGAACCATCTCGTGCCCGTAGGGCCACGCTCTCAGCTGGGATTTCTCACTGCTCCTGCAATCACGGTGACAGGAAAAAGAATACAGACTTTTCTTTTAGGAGTGACGGGAGATTTGAATAAATATGACCCTGCTGAGGGGCAGGCCGTAGGTAGGATCAGCTCTGGGGGGTTCAGCCTCTCTGAGGCTGTGTGGGAAGCAGAGGGCAGGCCAGGCGGCTGCTGCTTCTGCCGAGCTAGCGCGTCCTGCCCAGCAGACCATGCCACACATGTTATTTTTAAGCAAATATGATTGCTAATTAAATTAAACAGTGTCTTCACAATTCACATCTTTCTCTTTTTTTTTTTTAATTCTCTTGTTAAAATGAAATCTCAGTTTTTTTACTAATGATCTCATTATTTAAAAGAGGTAATGTTCCTTTGTAACAACTTGTGGTTTCTGCACAGGGGAAACCAAACAGGATAGAGAACATTTTGGACTCAGCATATTTCCCTCTCGAGCCCTGCCACAGCCCAAGCCCAGCCCTTCATATTGCTTCCATGTGCACTGTTCTTATTGACTTCTCTGGGAGTTTGGGGGCAAGACCAATCTGACAAGCTGGTGCTTTGACTCCTCAGGTTTTGAGGGAGAAACCAGCAACCACCTGCAGAGAGATGGGCCCCCTGAGAGCCATCCCACTTGCCCTGAGGAGCAGCGCTCAGAGGGGACGGAGCACAACAGCCCGGGATACAGCCTGGAGCTCGCCCAGGAGGGCCGGGATTTTCAGTGAAGTTGTTAAATGTAACAGCACCAGTCTACACGCTGATGTACTGTCATTGCTCATTCAGTGTAACTGTATTACGTAGGCGCAATACACAAGGAGTCTCTCTATGCTGCCATACCTTCAGGTTGCACTGTTTTGGCTCTACCTGCATTGACACAATATAAGACAGAACTTCACTGAAGTGGTATTTTGCATGTGACCAATTAAGCGAGTCCCTGTAAGCACGGACATGCCCAAGCTGCTATATTGACACAAGTATGACATAGTCTCTTAGGAGTACCATAGCTGCTTGCGATTCTTTGCCCTATAATAAGCTGAGCTGTTCCCAGGGAGAACGAATCTATCCTTTCTGGGAAGCAAGCTCAGTGACAGAAAAGCCCGGGAGGAGTAATGCACTTGGATGGAATTAGCTTTCAGTCACGCTTCAGAGCAGCTGTGCTAGCAGCAGGCAAACTGGGCCAGCGTGCTGGGCTCTGCTCCTGATGGGCCAGCCAAATTAGATAATAAAGCCATAATAGAAGAGGTCCTGGTTTAATGTGTAGGGATGGGACCATGACTCTAAGCACAAGTGGAATCTTCTAATTCATGGTCAGCACCCTCTGGCACAAGGGCCATTTCCATCAGCAAGCACAGGACCAGCACTGGGCCAGTGCTGGTGGGGCTCCGAAACCAGGTACCTTCAGCAAAGTTACTGGTGGCAACCTGCCTCCAGTAAGAGAGGTCATCTCTCAGCTGCCCATTCATTTTTTTGATGTGGGAAAGACCAGGACCACTTCAAAAAGGAGCTGAGCCCCATCCCACTCACCTTTATGCCTTGCCTGCCTCACTGCCAGGCCGCATGCCAATGGCTCGGCTGCGCAGGAACAGCAGCAGGACAAGATTTGGAAGATGCCCTGGGTACCTTCTCAGACCAGTCCTGCAGACCCAGCAAGGTTCGTGTGTTCCTCTGGGCCAGGACAGGGAGCGGGCAGTGTTCAACTGATGAAGGAACTTTAAATGCCTCTGGTACCACTGGAAGGCACAGGGGACTCAGCAACAGCTGAAGATGTGGCCACACCTCATCTCCCTGCTCCAACTTGTACAAGGGTTTAGCCAGCACCCAAGCTACTCCTTGGCTTCTGGGGAGCGGTTGAGGGACATAGTGGCACGCACGTTATTTGCAGCCCCACTTCGATGCCCTGAGCAGGCGCCCGGCACACCCTGTCTGGCTCCAGAGAGCTGGGCAGGAGAAAGGAGCCAAATGTGGGAGGTCGTCTGCTGTGCCAGGCTCCTGTCCACAGGGGCTCACACCTCCACTGCGCTACGAGCCCGCTGCTCTAACTCTGAGCCTTTCCCTTCCCGGGAGAGGCGTTGTTTTGATCTCGGGCTGGATTGCTTTGGTGTGGGGTGGAATTTGCTAAGTAAGCAGAACTGCAGTCAGTCTGGCTGGGTGGGTTTGACCCCACAGTCAGAGGTTTAATTTGCTCCAGCTTGGAAAATGTGCTTGCAATGAGTGTATTGCACTGGGGCTTCCAACACATACTCCAGCACTCTCAATATGACCACGAGTCTCCTGCTTTGCTGCCTTTTGCCTTCCACATTCCTTAATTTTATATTACGATAGGAAGCTCCTGCTTACCCCAGAGACAAATGTATTTCCCGTTTCAGAAGGGGCCAGGTCCAGGCACAGGACATCCGCTCCATGACCATGGAAACTCTGTAGAAGCTGCCCGCTCTCAACGTCCCACAGAGCACAAGTTCCATCTCCACTTGCTGTCAGGATCTATAGGATGTGGCAAGAAGAGTCACAATACAAAAATCAGTAGATGATCTTCAAGTTCACAAAGATACAACTGACATCCTATACATGCGCCAAGGACAGCTTTAATTTAATGAAATATTATGCAATAAATCAAAGCCATAAAAACAATGTGAATCTAAGCACAGTTTCTGTTTTTTTTGCTTTTAAGGAAAGAAGTCAGAGTGGAAAAGAGAGCTGTATTGACACTGCCGTACCTACATCATGTTTCAATAATGGTCAGTTTTGTGCAGTGGGCCTTGGAGAACTGATGGCAGTAAGGATCTGCCGGCATTTCCATATCCTCCAAAAAGGAGGTAGAACCAGACTGGTCTGCCCCTGTATTTAACCCTATCCATATTTAGGCTGCTGGAATTCAACCTGGCTAAAGAGAAGAACTGTTGGAGTTAAGTATACCTGTTTAACTCTCTAATTTTTTTTCTGCTTGAAATAGCCGGGTTAAACCCAATTAATTGGGCTTAAGACATGGCTTTTCTGAAAGGGAAGTAAGCCTGTCTAGACAGTTGTTTGATAAGCCCATCACCTCTCACTTGTCGAAAACCACTTGTGTGTGAAAGGGCTTGAACATACTCTGACCGAACATAGTTCGCAGCCTCCCTCATCTGCTACAGTGCTTGTAGAAAGCACATGTGATCAGCGCTTGTTATTGTGGCTAAATCCTGATGGTGCTCAATTGTTCAAAATTTCCCCTTGGCACCCGAAGCTGTTATGCAGTCACAAATTCTGTAGGTTGAAAGGGTCCCTGTGCACCAGCGTGGAAGGAGGCAAGGGTGAACTCAGGAGAGCTCTGCCTCGTACACAGGTTTTTCTCATGACCAGTGAGAAAACTCAAGGGATCCCAGTGGGTAGTGAAAAGTTAAAAAGAAAATACTCTTCAAGAAGAAAATGATCACACAATCATGAAACCATTCACAGAGTTGCATAAAGGTTAAACACTGAACATGTTTGACAGATGCTCCAAAAACTCCTCCCATAAACAGAGCTCTGCAAAGCTGCAGAACAGACTGTTCCGAATCCTGCAGTAGAGAGACGCTAATACTCTGAGATGATAATAGCAGAAGAAAGTCCTGACTTGTCTTTCTGGCCAGCTTTTGAGCCTAGATCAATGAACTTCTCTGTTCTGAGGAATATTTGTACTTGGCTGAGGAATGAATACTTTGAGCTCTGAGGATTTGCTCTCGTAATAGTGTCTAAGAAAGATATGAGGGGAATAGGAGTAGCTAAAGGTGTAAGGGAAGGGTCTGTTGGTAACCCAGAGCTCCAGCTAACGCTTACAGAGAAATGTTATGGACTCAGCTTCAGGGTATTCCTATTGAAAACCACACCAAACCAACCCCCAAAACCCCAAACCAGAAGGGAATTAACAATCTTTGCTATTAGACTCTGGCTCGCTGCGTGAGGGGCTCCAGCATTGCTGGATGGGGGATCCTCGCCTGGCGCCTGGCGGCAAGAGGCAGCACTTGCACAGGGCAGGGGACAGCAGGGACACAGCCCCTGCTCGCCAGGAGCACACGCACCTGGGCCACCTTCACCTCTGCCTCCTCCACCACAGCCACGGGCCCCATCCTGCTTCTCAGCCCTGCCGCACTGGGAGTACGGCTGCCTGCCCTATGCAAAACACTTGAGATCCCAATTAACTGTTGCTATTAATACACATAGAGCATTGTCACGTGGGGAGTATTATCACACCACAGAGCTGCAGATACCTAATTTAAGAAGCAAGGCTCCCCGGCGCTCTGCATACTGAGGAGGGGGAGGCGCTCTCTGGCAAGACTGATGTGGGGCACCGAGAAGGAGGTGTGTGGGTTGCCCAGCCCTGCAGCTCAGCGCTTGTCTTGGCCCAGGGTGGGAACATGATGAGGAACACGGATGGGACCCCCTCTTTCAGCACCCACACAGCCTGAGAGTGGCTTTAATCACGGATGAACCACCCCCACATCTCCTCTCTTTCCACTGCACTGCCAGATGCCTGTGGGCACACCAACTCCTAGACTCCTACCCTGTCTTTCATTCCTCTGAGGGAAAACCGAGCTGTATTTTAAGCGAGTGGCCAAGGCAGAGCAGCAGCGTTCACGGCACCGAGCAGTGGGTGCTGGGTGCTGCGGGGGCACCAGGCTGGGGGACACCTCCGCCACATGCCTGGGCTGCTTCAGGACAGGTGCCACATCCCTCGGTGACACCAGCCAGGAGCACAGAGCTGCTCCACACACACCTGGGAATGCTCCTGCACAATGTGCTTGTTGCACTGTGCACCCTCAGTTACTGAATAATTTTAATTCTGAGGCCATTATGTAAAAGGAAAAAGACAAGAAATCTGGGATTCTCTAGGATCCCCTAGGTAACAGTGTCCTAACAGAAGCTTGGCCAACCCACTTGCTTGTATTTGTTTCAACAATAACGTGCAGTGCTGTAAATGATCACTTATAAGCCTAGCATCACAAGAAAATTTCTTTTTAAAGTCTTCAGGAAAATCTCTGAAGCACTGAATATAAAGCACCTAAATCCACCATGGTATTGTTTAGCAATAGTGATACATTGCCTGCAACATCAATGCAGTTTGCTGTATTTAATGTGGATAAAAAAGACCCAACTTTTCTTTTTTTATTATGAAAAATAAATAACTATTTTTCCTTTCATAGGATTTAATCATGATGCATATAGATATGGATAAGAAAAAAGAATACTGGTTTTCTGTCTCCTCAAAAACATTCCACTTAATTTAGACTGCTCTCATTACACAGGGCTCCTGCACAGTAAGGTCAGGGCTGAGCAAGCCCGAGCACTGGGTACCTCCACCACTTGTTTCCATGGCAATGGACTTAAATTAGCACCTCGGAGTCATTACAGAAACCATAGAATGACAAACAACAGCATACTCTTGGGCATCTCATGTCTTGAAATAGAAGCAATGAGAGCGGATATTTCCTTCAGAAGAGCTCCAAATATCTGGAAGAAGGGGACAAGGTATTGCCTTTCCGCAGCTCTGCTGAGACAGAGCGCAGTGAAAACGCTCCCTTCAGCCACTTATTTTGCTGCAGACCTGCACTGAGCAGAGCTTCAGTCGAATTAAAAAAACAGAGAGGACAAGGGGATTATCCTGGCTCCTTTCATCATCCTTCATGTTCCTGGAGAAAGAGATCTTTGAGATAGTCGCTACAGAGGAAGGCTAGCCTGGTCTCAGAAGATCTGCATTTAGTTCCTGGCTTTGCCATCGTCTCCCACTGTGCTCCAACCCGCCCGGCTGCGACGCGGGCATAGCATCACTCCTTTCCCTCAAGGGAACACACCACTGCAAGCATGGACAACAGAACTGGCCCTGAGGGACCATCCTCAAGCTCACATATCTCACTTGGGAGAAACAAAAAATACTAAGAATGAAAGCAAAAGCAAAGTTGGCTGGACGTCCAGGACAAAGCAGGCAAACAACACAGTCTCCATCGGCTGGCATAGCACATAGCCAACTCAGTCCAAGCCGAACTGGGTTTTTAACTATTTGTATTAGTTTGAGCTCCTAAAAGCACAAGCCAGCACAGACCCAGTGAGCAGAGAACACACAGGTACCAGCGAGCTCCCTCTGCAGAAGCGAGAAGCCTTTGCAGGACGCAGGCATGACAGTCCGGCCACAGGTTGCGACAAGCATTTCCTTACAGCAGCTTTTGCAGCACCTTCATTGCCCCCAGCGAGGGTTTTCCAGTGGCCCCTGCATAGGGCAGGGCACGGCCCTGGGTGCCCCAGGTGCAAGGAAGGTTACTTACATGGCGAACGAGCACAGCTCACGTTAGGTGTTGCTGGATGGTGAGCAGCGGGTAGGGAATGCATTTACCTGCATGTCTGAGTTAGTGAAGCTGCAGGCAGACAAGTAGTTTGTGTGCATTGCAACCGATTTCTTCTTTGCAGCCATATTTTCATTTTTGTCAAATGTCAGAGGGTACACAGAACACTTGTTGTCCAGGCCACTAAAGAGAGTAATAATAGCAATAACAGAGAGAGGAGAACTGGTTAAAACTGCAACGACAAAAGGCGAGTGGTGATAAGAAGGAAACCACCTGTCAGTGCGGCGCTGCCAACCCTTACAAGTACCGACTTCCCTGTATTGTGCTGTACGGGATCTCCCCGTGCAGGGAAGCCCCAGCTGCCTCACCAGCCTGGCTGCTTTACAGAACTTGAACAGCTGCGCCTCAGTATTTTTTACCCTCATCGAGTTTATAAATGGCACTGAATGAAACCTCACGAAAGTATAAACTGGGAGGTGACATAGCAGTCACCTCAGGGTTAATGTTTCACAAACAGTCAAACTGCCATATTTCTGTTGACACCTGTCATTGCCAGGATCAGTATTTAAGCATCATTATTTATCGACCTTAATAAATTTCACCTAACTCCTATGGAAGAAGAGACGGTATAGCAAGTAGGGGGTGTGCAGACAGGGCTTTTAGAAGAGTCTGGAAAAAGTCAACAGAACCTCTGTAGCTGGTGTGCCCCTCCTGGACAGTTGCACCAGTTAAGCTGTGTCTCACAGGCCAGACGTGGGACTCTTTTCCAAATGGTCTGACTTGTGTCTGCCCCTTTTCCAGAGCCACGGGAGGTCAGCCCTGCCCTGGTCCCTGGGATCCCGGCACACCACCGGGCACTGGTTCTGTGCCTTATACTACATGCCCAGCACTTAACTGACAGCACAACAGAAATACAGAATTAGGTAGTGCAATGCATATATACCCTCCCTGTCTCTCTTACAAGTGTGAAGACGGAGCTTTCTTGCCATTCTTTGAGTTTTAGTCAAAACCATAGTTTCCGGACTCCCTCTCCACACACATTCATGGAGCCTGCCTGTCTGTCTCAGTCTGCTGCTTTCTAGATTTGCAAGCTGCACAGTGAAGTCTCCCTTTGTTCCTTTCTCTTGCCCCAAGCTTGCTTTGTCTGTCTGATCCACCCAGTCCTTTTTTAAAAGATGTTTTGCCAACATCTCGTCTCTTTGTTGCATAAACTCGATTTTTTTCAAACCTGAGCCCTCGGAAAACTTGGAGAAGATTATCAAGGATGGGGTCACTTCTCCCCACCCCATCTTGGCAAGATCTATTCGTGTGCTGGTAATCATTAATGACTAACCTTCTGTACGCCATAGAAGACAGAGTACAAAGTAAGAACAGGGTTAAAACCACTCTCCCTTAGAAGATGTATCTAACGCACACAACCAAACTGGAAGAGGGAATTTGCATGCATGTAGAATTCCTAACCCATGATATAAATGCTGAAAGAGGACTATTTTCCATGCTTACACAACAAATGTTATTGCACTGAAGTCAGTGGAGATAATGCGTACGAGCCATTATGGGAACAGAATCGGAGGCACCGAATGTAGTCCTTCCACCCACAATCAAGGCACGCGAATTTCTAACTGTCAGCATCTGAAGGCATCGGGACACCACTACCAATCAAGCTCCTCCATGTAAGCAGCTATGGAAACTGGGAACTTACCCACAAGCAATGGCACATCCAGATGGGGCATATGCACACGCCATCACCCAGGTACATGGCATCGTCACTGCATGTTCCTGAAACACAGCATCTCTTTAAACTGGGATGTCACTGTTTCTCTAATTGGTGCAAAGAAAACAGTGTAGAGTAGTAAGTTCAGTATTTCTGTGGGACATCCACAGGGCCAGTGAAAGGTACAGGTGTTTCTCCCAGCCATAGCTCAGATGTGAGGCTGGGACAACCCTTGCTGCAGAACCCAGCAGGATGGCTAGTCCCTCCCCGACACTTTCCACCTTATTCATGAGCGCCAACTGATCACAGAGCACATTTTATTTGGGTTACTCAGTGCTGTAAAAGGTCCCCACTGCTGCATGTGTAAAAGTGAGTTACAAACAAGCTGTTTTTTCTCAGCTGTGTGGAGCAGGGTGCCACGAGGCAGCCCTGGCAGGGCTCGGAGGAGCAGCGGCACCATTTTACATTGAACACCAGGCTGAAGGATCGCAGGTGATCACATACGGCACCTGGTACAGGGAATACCCAGGGAGGGCCTCTGTTTTGCTGGCTGGGCTTTGCCCCCAGCCAGGAGCCCACCCAGTCAGCGAAGAGGCTGGATCCTGCTGGAGACCATGACAAACCCCAGTGCCCTGACAGAGGCTTTGCTCAGAGACAGGTCGAGGGAGGTGGTTTGCCCTGGGGCCCTTGGTTTGAGGTGCTGGTGGAGGCTGGCATGTCATCCCATCTTCCCGCTGCCTCTTGTGACGCCTGTGTGCCCTTCAGCCCTCCATCTTATCCCACTGTATTTGTCCTGTGCACAGAAATCTGACTTTTGCTGAAGTTTCACTTACCTTGTTGGTCGTGAAAGAATCCCACACGATCACCTTCCCATCCTAAATGAAAACACACAAAAAGAGAGAGAAATTGAGGCCTTCCAGAGGCATGGCTGTCAGCCTACTTCCCAGATGTGGGGAAAACTCTGCTGCTTGTTTCCATCCCCCAATGTCATGAAATTTTTGTCTCCATTTTAACAACAGCACAACGGTCACAGCGAAGCACTGAGACACTCCTCAGTAGTGTGAGTTTGTCTTTGACCAGAAGAAAAGCGTATCTCCTCCTCACTCAGAGGACTGATGTCAGCTTAAAAGATCGGTATTTTTTTTCCCCCTTATAGCGGGTTTCTGAGAACTCCTCTCACTTGCAGTACATGCCAGGGACAGGACCGTCTCCTCAGGAAACTGCCACTAGCAAGCCCTCACTTGCCTCCTTTCAGCCACGATGTGTTCCTCCCAGCCTGCAATCACCACCTGCAAACCAGTCACCTCTCCCAGGTAATACCCATCAGTGGCCCAGCACAGGGCCTTACAAATACAAGAGGCAACCTGCATTACAAATCACTTGCCGAGCTGGCAGCATTCATGGGAACTATTTATGGACGTTGCACATGTTCCCCTTCCCGTCCGTTCCTGGTTTTCCCTTTATTTCTCACAACACTTACTTAACCTTCAACTATCCATTGATACAATCTGCTAAATAGCCATGGTAAGAACCCTCCACAGAGAGCAACACAATCACTTTTTGTATGCCAGCTACACTCATGCCAGCTACTTTGCCTTATGCACATAACACCCTGTATCATGAAAGTGAAATGTTTATTACTGAGCAAGAATTGTTGCTGTACCTGGACCCACTACAGTTCTAAAAATAGAGTAACAAATGCAAAAATGCATTACAATTTGCCTGTTCAGCTTTCTGATCTACACACTGACATTTTAACCACTTTAAAAAATGTGACATTAATTATTTAAAATTATTCTCTTTGCTGAGATCACCATGAATGGTAAAAACTCACGGTAAGTGAAGGTGGCTTGCAATGCAGATTGCCTATTTTTATCCCTCAAATGAGACCCCTGACAGATTTCATATAGGTCAATGAACAGCTGTGAGATGCAACAAGCTTACTCGCTACCATACTGGGCTCAGGACGAACCAGGGGATCTAGAAAGTAATTATCTCATTACCTCCTGCAACTCAAGAGACTGGTCTTGAGCAGGTGTTAGGACTGTTTCTCAAAATGCCCAAGTAAATGCAGGATGTTTGGGGCTTTCAAGGTCACATCAATCATACAGACTTCAGAAGAAATTTCTGTGCGCAGAAATCTCTAGAAGAATCAACATTTCTTCCCCTCCCTTTTTCCTGCTTATTTTCTTTGAATGCGTAAACTGAAATCATTACTAAATATTTTATCTGTAAAGAACAAGGAAATAGAAGTGGCCTCAGATGAGTTCTCTGTTTTCTACTGTAGTAGGGAATATGGGGAGAATCTGTGTATGACTGGACAAGAAATATTTAGGGTATTAGCTACAACAGATGATCAGAAGCTTGGATTTATACTCTCTGAACAAATACATTGCCAATGAACTGCTTTAAGGGCATCTTGAAAACATTTACACTATACACTGGTATTACCTGCAAAGAGTGGCACAAAGCACAGCCAAAAGATTTGTATGGTGCCCAACAGTAGCTTTGAAGAACATCTGCCCAACAGCATACCTGGGAGGAGCTCACAATTCTTCTCTTGTCTTTGCACCAGTCCATACAGAGAACTTTATTTCCATGGCCCTTCAGGGTCCTCCTGGTCTTCATCACAAACTGGCCCAGCGCCTCCACACGCTCTGCCACCTGATGAACTGCAAACAGCTGATGGTTAGAGAGCCCTGCATCAAAGCTCTGCCCTCGCAAATCTCTACATTTATGAGTAATGTCGCTTGGAGGAATTAATCCATGAAGTTTGAGTCTATAGTGCAAGCCAACAAACTCTGCTTCAGAGCTGGCAGGTGGTAAAACCAAGGTGGGCAGTATATCAACATATTCACCAGATAAAGATGAGTTCACTCAGGGCTTGAATTCCAGGGCTGTGGCAGCTGAAGCTCTTGCAGACCATCACACCCAAGAGTAACTGGAAAATAGATTACCCCCTTGCCACCCCTCTTATTGGGAAATCCTCAATCTGACTGAGGCTTGAAAGTGCACAGCCAGCCTCCAGCGTAACACATGCCTCGAGGCACTCAGCAGAAGTGAAGACCACTACTGGGTCTCGGAGGAAAAATCATACAAAACAAGGGGGTGAGCATCAAATCTCCAGAGTTTCAATGGTAAAACACTTGTGCTGGATGTGAGACTCCCAGCTGCAGTTGGCTCCCGGCACCGCAGCAGTGGTGCAGTGTGATACAGGTACTAGCCACCGGTGCTGGAGACTTCTCCTCTGTTGTGCCACCCCTTCTGGTGGCCAGGGGAGCACTGAGGGCCAGGACACACCTCTGAGTGAGCAGGGAAGCTTGGCATTTGCTGTAAGAGTGCACTACCCCACTTCTTAACAGCGTCTACAGACACTGAGGACTTACTTCATGGGTGGGTCAGCTTTTTCTTCTATGGGAAAGAGAAACAGAGAGAGCAGGCAAGCAGCTTTCCTGAGTAGCATCCTCTGGTGGAGGAGAAGTCAGTTCTTTCATACCTCATTTAATAGCAGTACTTTCAGCTGATACTGTTAAAAACCCAACAAATTTACATTTCCAATTGTGCAAGCTCACTTTGACATAAAATTCATCCCACTGCAGCCGACACAACTAAAAGGTGCCTTGTGTAACCCTGATGCCACATGCTGGGGTCATCTGCACATGTCTGGGAGAAAGCGTCATCTGAGGAAACCTATTTGCTCCGCTCCAATGTTGTTCACCCGGTGTGGAGCTGAGTAGGGCCACGATGTATCTTGGCACCCTATGGCAGCTCTGACACACGTCACAAGGAGCATCAGGGAGGGTGGGAGTTGCTCCAAGTCTTACAGCAGAGTAGGGGTCCTGGGACAGGAGACCCTGGCACCAGAATTAAAAATGACTGTCTAGAGAAGAGCTACTAGGATCCAGCACTTCCCTGTGTTTGTTGTGTGTTTGTCCACGCTGAAACCTAAGATGATTCACCTGCTGTTAGCTAAGAGGTCAACGCCTGACAAACCTTTTGAAATAACTGCAGAATCTCACATACTTTAATGAGCTGGTGGAGGAAATCTTAAGCTTTTCAATGCCGTGCTGGAGGCTGAGCTCCACATCCTACGTGGCAGTGACTGCTCTGGAGCTGCACTGCTGCCTCACCTTTTGTCACTTTTCTAGAGCTGCAAGAAAGCTCACGGGCTAGGAAGGGCTGTCACAGCAAGAGCGCAGGCATCCTTAACTTTGAGATCATTCCCTGGCACAGGGTCAGGGCAGCAATTCCTGCCTAAGGCAGAGACTGATTCCTAGTGGATTAGCTTTTCAAGAGTTGCATTTCAAAACCACCAGCCCCACAGGCTGTGCTAGAATAATGTTCTCACCTGAAATCTCTGCTCGACCAGTCTCACCCAGCCAGGGGACAAGTACTGTCCACCATTCCTGACAACTTCTCCGTACCATCTCTAACAGGAGGTCAGAAGCAAGTTTCTGAGAAAGTACCGTATAAACCCACTGAGGAAAAGAGACATTTCCCCCTACTTTTGCCCATGGAAACCTGCCAAATGATCCAATCAAAAGACATGAAAACACAGGACAGGAGGTTATTATGGCAGCTGGAAAGATGCTCGTGTCCAGAACATATCTGAAAAAACAAACGTTTCACAGACAATGGGCAAAGTGTTTCCATTATGTCAACGCAGCCGAGACTCTGTGGAATTGTCTGGTTTAGCCTTACTGATTCTCTGAGGACGCTTATCTCCAACCACAGCCATACTAATACTGCACCCGCCTAGCATAGGTTTTAGAGTCAGATAATTATTTTGAAGCATTCTCCAACATTGTTTTAAGACAGTTGAAAATTATGCACTCAGGCAAGTAGATCAGCTAAAGCCAGTAAGTAGCTTGAGTGGTTTTACAAAGGTTCAGATAAAACAGGCTATTTTCCTAAAACACATAGTTTGGCCTGAACAGGAGGAGTGGACTTGATGCAGATACTATTGGGTCTTTGATCTTTTCTGCGCTGGAAGGCAGTTGGTCCTAATGGTCTCTTCTGGCCTTAAAAATCTATGGATCACATGAACAGAATGAACTGTTTTATCTACACCCAAAATTTTAAGCGATAGAATTGAATCCTTAAAATTGTAAGACTGCAAACCAAATGCACGCTCGGTATTTCCTTTTTCTATCCACATTTTTGAAAGCTGCTGTTCAAAACCAGTTGAACAAATAAGGGCAATTCTAGTTCAGCCAGCTGTTTGTTTTGGGAACCATAGAGGGAAAGTCATGATCAGAGAAAAAAAATGTGAAGGATACGATTTTAGATTAGGAAAAAAAAAAAGAAAAAAACAAAACAGAAGAGAGGCTTTATTCTGAAACTCGCAATCTCTGCGAAAATAGTTCTGGGGATAATTTTAAGTGCAAAAAAAATCTGATTTAGAATCAATGATATGAAATATGAGGAAGCGTTCTACAGCAGCATCAGACTTGCATCTTAGAAATCACGTGCTAGGTATGCAAACACAGCCTTCCAACCTAAGTTTACAGATTATATATGTGACAAATGTAAATATCCTATGACTAACAATGACATGCACAGTTATGGCATCACTGCAATCACAGGCAAAACTCTTTGTGAGCAAAAATGGATTTAAGCATATGCTCTGCGAAACAGAGGCCCCACTACTTCAGATACAGAAATTATGCTGTAGGAATGTGATGATTTATGGCGACGTTTCTGTAATGAGGCCTTCTCCATTTGTTTACTGATTCCTATTAATAGGACACTCATATAACATACGATTGTCTAATTTAGACAAGAAAATGCTCTGTTTACTCCAGAAAAAAATCTTTTAACCCTCCCCCACCTGAAATTTAAGAATGTTTGCCAGTCCCTCAGTCTTACAAAACACTAAGAGCTAAATCAGTAGATACAGGCTCGGATTCCTTTTCAACATTTAAGGCATCAAAACATATGAAATAAAAGTTTTAATGACCCACTTCTAATAAAGTAAGCCATATGATTTCAGGGGATGCAGTAATTTACATGTTTTTCTCAAAAAAACAACCCCAAACCTGCAATATATTAAGACATCATAGTTATAAAAATGAAATAATAAAAATAAAAGGATTTGTATATGTTAGGACAGGATTAATATCTATTATTAACTTATTATTAACTTATTATTACCTTATATCTCAGGAGTGGATTAATACCTACTTGAGAAGCTTCACAAAAATAAGGTTAGCTTACTTTTTCCCGAACGGGGGCGGGAAGAGGGCAGGGTTGAAATCTGTCCATGTCATTTCTGTTAACGTTAACCATGGATCTTCAAACTGCAGCTGATAAGGGTGAGTTACGCATTGACAGCTCGAGCATTGACTCACTCCGCACCTCTGAATCAGCACTGGATCCCTGCAAGTTGTTTCCTTGGGGGAACGGTGGGGGGGAAGGAGCTGTTTTGGGAAACAACGTTCCTTTTTTAAGCCCTTCCACCTTGAGTGAAATCCTGGCCTCATTAAGGCAAATTCCCATCAACTTGCGCAAGGCTAGGTTTATCTTTGTTTCTGCCACTCAGATGTGCATTAAAACATGCAAATCAACCTCAGAATCCGCGGGGGG
>VZSZ01003184.1:222595-267922 GCA_013398815.1 Ibidorhyncha struthersii | reverse complement strand
GACTGGGAAGACAGGTCCTGTCCAGGCTTAGGGAATCCCAGCTTGGCTCCATCATCCCCTTCTACCCCTATGCGATTAGGAGACTGGGTCACTCAGAAGGTCTCTGGCCCAGCGCCTGTGCCGGCAGGACAGATGCAGTGGTGTGAAACCTTCTCTGCTGTGCTTTGCATTCCTCATTTTTTAATTTTGTGTTACCAGGGTGGGGTTTTTTTCTTTTATTTTTCCCCTTAAACAAGGCACCTCTTTCCCCTGCACACAGATAAGCACATTAGAGTCTGTTCCCTTCCCAGCCCCCGAAAGGGACCAGTTCGAAAAACCCCAAAGGGAAGGAAGAACCCTCCAGTCTGGTTCTGGTGTGGGCCTGGGGCACAGCTCCACGGCTCTGCAGGCCACTGCTCGGGTGCAGGTGGGGAGAACATGCTGCTGCCGCTTCCAGAGAAAGAGCCGTGGCACACGGCCTTGTGGCTTTTTGTTCCCTGGAAGGGGAGTTCCTTGAAAACGTCCTCTTCTTATTACAGCAATTGTCCTTCATCTACACGGAGCAGCTTTGCTCATATTGACTCCCATTGTCTCCCTTTAGCCACAAAACAAGACAATCCAATGGCTATTGTTCAACCTGGAGACGTGCCAAGATTGGCAAGGGAGATAAGAAAATACGTGTTTGCAGCTGTTGTTTAGACTCGGGGCACATCCTGGACAGAAGTCCTTTCCCACACTGGGCTTTGCAGCAGTGTCACTGTCCGACCGGGATGCACGGGCAGAGCTGTTGAGCTCCGGAGGCTGAATTCAGGCCCTGGTCTGGCCGTGTGCTCAAGGACTCTCTCCGTCAATGGGTCTGCTGGGTTACTTCGCTGGAGCGTCAGACGCAGTGGATGAATTTCCAGTCTTTTCATTGTCCACAGAAACTGGCGTGACCTAACCGAACCAGCCTGTTGGCCATGCAGGCAACCCTAAACTTGATACTTTGAACCCTGGACTGATCCGGTTACATGCAGTATCGCAAAAGAAAAAGTAGGCAATATGATCTATGGAGTTCATATACTGCTGGATATGGGAACATCCTCCAAAGCCCCTCAGGGTAAACTACACTTTGGAAATGCTTTCCAGCACACCGACAGTGCCAGGGAAAGAAACATTCAGTATTTTTAAAGTGATACCAAAAGAACAACAAAAAAGCATCTTTTAGCAGGAAAGTGGCAGGAAGCTTCTAGCTTCAGGTCTGAAAAATTAGATCTACTTATATTAATAATATATATTAATAATACAGCTGTGTCCTGGGGGAGCGGCAGGGGAAGATTTTGAAGAAGAAACTTCATTTTTGAAGGATTTTAATCTATTACAAATGCCCTATGTCTGACACCTGATAAGTGTGAAGGGGCCCAGAAGTTAAATCCAACAAAAACATAGGAAACTTTTTTGCCTTGATAGGAACCCATCAGCTCTAAGGAATTCAGCTTAGATAGCGCCTGTATGTCAGACAGCTGGCACAGTGGAAAAGCCAGGCTTTCTTGCCTTACTAATACGAACAGTCTCACTGCCTTGGGGAACGGGATTAAAAAGTTTACAAAGAACAGCACGGAAGGTGAGAGTCTTTGGGAACCATACATGTTCAGACTGATACATGCTACTAGTCCCGAGATGACAGGGATAAGCAGAGCCATGAGGCGAAAGAGAAGCCTCTACCGAATACAGTGAGCTCTAGAAGTGTGTGACACATAATGTGTATTTCATTAGTTTGAGTTAAAAAAACTTATTTAGCTCACCTGACCATGCTGCCTAACTACCCATGTAGCCGTAGCCAACCATGCAAAACCCACAGGTTAGAGTAAGGCTATTTGGGAGCTTTAAATGAAATGAACCATGGCTGGATTAATCTAGAGGATAACATAATACTAGGTCAACTAAAAAAGAAAAACATTATCATTTACTAAACAATCAAGGCTTTTTGTTTCTCCCTGTACATAAAATCTAACCAAACTGAAGGCAATTACTTTTAACAATGTATTAGCAATTGCTTAAAAAAAATCGTAAGTAGTAAATAATTTGTTAAGACAGTATTAGAATTTGCTATGCTGAAGGCATGTTTAATCTGAAATGGGAGTTCAGTCAGCAGCAGCGGATAAAGTATAGGTCCTCTTTGTCTGGTCTCTGCTTTCAGATGAGTTTTAAAACACACCAGCACAGCACAAAAGGCTGCAAAGACATCCTGCACAGGAGGTACGGTATGCAGAATATATGGAAAAGCAGTAACAAGTAACTGACCTCTATTTTGTAACGTTACGATCCATTAATTGTGCAGTAATGACTGGCACATAACAGTATTTGTTGCTGTGGCTTCATACCGACCACCAGCATTCCCTAGAAAGCTGACCGCTTCCAAATGGGCTGCTATGTCCTCAGCAGCTGTGAGCTTCCAAGTTGCCCAAAAAAAGGACAGCTTCTTAGAAGACAGCTTTTTTATCTGACTCTTCCCAATGGAGCAAAGGCAAGCTGATCCTTGGTGTCATATATTTTGAGGCTATTTTGAGGTAACCACTCTGAAAGCAGTCAGCTTTCTAGAGAGCATTATTCTATGGAGCTGCTACAGAAACACTGATCACCAAGAACTGTAGCAAACCCAGTCATTACTGCCATCATAAACCCACCTTCCACATGTGGCAAATACACCAGGTTGCAGTGATGGGGATGCATGGAGGAAAGTTGGTACTGTTCTATTAATAAGGACACTGGGGAAAATGGAGGGTCTAACAGCGTGTCACAAATTGTTGCCTATCTCAAAAGTTAGGTCTTTAAAATTAGTTTTCACTCTCACTAATTCACCAGCTGATCTCTTTTTAAATTGTAATTTAAAGCTAATTTACTAATACTTCTGTGGGGAGGCTAAACCAGCAAACACTGATTGAGTTTCTAGCGATTAGCACCAATCGTCGAAGCAGGCAAAACCCCAGAGGGGAAAGATTATTTTGTCTAAAAGGCAACTAATTGAAGCAGGACGATCTCAACACTGGGAATCGGCAATTTCTAATTCTGTTATCCCTCAGCATATGTTGGTTTTGGGGAAATCACAAAGGCTGGCTGATGAAAATGCATGTGTGCACCTGCTGGACTGAAATTAGGAGTTGCATGTGCAAATCAGGAGGTTGCAAAAAGATCAGCCAATTATACACCACATTATGCACATACATCCACAAACACGTGCACAAGTGTGGAGAGGGCATGTTGTGCATTTTTATATAAGCTAAAGCATACCCACAGCTCTGAAAAATCAATTCAAAAAAGGAAAGGATACAGTTTTCCTACCCGTATGTATCTCAGTGCTAGTGCTCTGTTCTGAAGATTTGTTTTTAAATCTTTAACAAAATAAATGTGAAGAAGCAAGCTAAAGTCAGATCTGCCAGAAAGCCCAAGATGCTACTGCAGCGCTAATAGGAAACCTAACAGGCTGTTAGGTACTGATGCAATTCTTCCTGAAGTCTCAATCTGCTTCCACCTAGCAGCTGTTTCACTTGGTTGGCGTCTAACTTCCATAGTGCGAATAATAAGGAGAAAGTTGCAGGAACTGTAAATAACAAACAGCCAGTTTCCTGCAATTCCAGCATGCGTTTATCAAGTCATGCAAAAATTTACTGAATAAATAGCTATTTATAGGCTGTTGGCCAAGAAGGACCTGAACAAAGCATCAATTTCAAAGTCAGGAGAAGCAAATAAACAGGGACGGGACTGTCTTTTGTCTTGCAGTCATTACATCTAAATTTCCTCCTAAACAATGTAACGCATGAGAATGTGCTGCGTCAGCCAGTGAACTGTACACACTGCACCACCTACGATCACCAAATCAGTGCTCTCATCTGCCTGTTTTACAGTGTTTTGTCAACACAGCTAGTTAAACCTTTTCGCCTTCCTGCAGAGATCATTTAATCTGACGCTGAAATACAACAAAGTGTTGGACGCTACTCAGTAATGGTAGGGACCAGTTCTGGGGAGGAAACAGTGAAGAATGTCTCCTCCAACTGATAATACACAATGGTTCAGGAAGATAAAACAAAACCACTCCAAGGTGGAGTATAATCAGGACAACAAAATTCCTAAGTTTACAAAAGGAGTTTTGGAGACCAGCTCTTCAGTAGTCACATACGTTCATGACCTTAGCGCCATATTTAATGTAAAACGACCCACCGTAATCTCTCTAGAACAGTGCTCCCTACCAGGAGAGTCGGATACCACCTCACTAGTAATTGCTGGATTGGAAAGCCTCCAGCATCACCCCTTCTTTATGCATATGTTCTGGCAGGACCTGCTGGTCAGGCTAGCAGGTTTGCTAATCTCTCCCATTTACCACCTTCTGTGAAGGTGCACACACATGGTGACAGAAGACACTCCGCTGCTGTGCGATGTCTTCCCACCTTACCCTCATTGTAGCTACCTGCAGCTCTCACAGACCCCCCACCCGAGTACTGCACAGAGCATACAAGACAACATAATCTCAGTATGAAATGGGGGCCACAAAGGAGTTCTGACAGCACTTCACTTGTCTTTCAGTTTTACCGACACAGACTAGCTGAACTAGTTCATCAGATGAAACTGATGAATGAGTTTATTATTATTAATTTTTTGTTAAGTTCTGTTAAAGGTAATGGGAAATGGTCAAGATCACAGGCCAAGGAGATTTGCACATGGATACCTCCGAGCAGAGTTTAGACAGGCACGTAACATTTGCACAGCTAGGGGAAAAAGCTTGTGGCCATTTTCCTAATGAGAATCATAAAAAGTATCCTGGAATGCCACCTCTGTTCCAGGCTCTTGGAAACAGCAGGTGTCTCCAGAGGTGTGTGTTTGGCAGTCTGTAGGCCTAGCAATGCTTATTTGCTGTCCAGAAAAATCCAACACAACAGACCATTAATACATCCTACCCCCGGTTTTTGCAGTCTTTCCACATTCTGGCTGATAAAATCAATAACATACCATTTCCACACATAGTGAGCAGTAGCTGAGTTGTTCTGATTTGATGTAAACAGCCCTAAGGGGCTTCTCTTTGGAGCACTTGTCACACGGACCAAATACAACTGCTAAAAAGGTCTGGTCACACATCTTTGTGGTTCGAGAGCTGAAAGAGAAGAAGAAGGCGGCAAGAGTGCATTCCAGTCCAGCGTAAAGCTTCCCGCTACTGCTCTGCTAGCTAATGCAGCTTAGACTGTATATAGACATCTGTAGGCTGGATAATCTCTCTCTGTGATTAATCTCGCCAGCTTGACGAACAGCCAGTGTATGCAAGACACTCACACGCTCTGCAGATTATATTTCTATGAAGAAGAATACAAAGCAAATTATGTATTTTTTTATAACGTGCACTGATTGCACGTTGCTGTAATGCGCACTGTGCACATGGATTCCCTACATGCAGGAAATTACTTTTAGTTTTTATTTAGCTACTGTCAGCAGACATTAACCACAAGTGTATAACAACAGCTGGATTTGTGAGAAATCTGCAGGGATCAATATTTATTGTTTTTCCACTGCGTTTTTAAATCATCAGTATTATGCATTATTTTTAAAGCTGAAAAGATGACCTAGGATTCAGTCAGTGGCTACAAAAATATTATGAACAATGTGCTGCTTGAGGAGAATTTGATCTTCCAAGCACACTGAAAGCTGGGTCATTATGAACCCACTTTTGTTCTCAAGCCAGGCATCTCTAGGATCAAAGCACTATCGTCAACAGAGAATTAAAAACTACTTGAGAGTCAGAAAAACAAACAAGAATAACAATGTAGTGTCATTTTTCTCAGTACGTTTTTCATATTCATCTTCCACCACTTCTAAAATGAATACTTTTAACATTATTTAGACACGTACATAAATAATGAGTTTATGGTTAACAATTAGACGAAGCTATTGCAAGAGAGATTTAAATGAAGCAAAATAAATTAAATAAGCTATGCAGAATTTAGAATTTGTTTGGCTGGGCATTATACAAAAAACAAACCAAACTTCGTTCTATGCACCTGCCTGCATTCTACTGCTTATTCGTAAGTATTTCAGTGAACTACTTGAAAAATGAGACGATAAGCGCAGAAATCCTGCCCACACTCAAGTCAATAAAAGTTCTGCTGTTGTCTCCAGGAGATGCCTAACTTCATCCCAAAACATGTGGGAAGCAATCTGTCCTGAAAGGAACTACAGTGCATTGATCTGAAATTTCCATGGAGCTTTCAATCAGCAACATGCAGTCAAGGAGGTTTAAATTCCATTCGACAGAAAGCAAAAAGTACGTCCTGAAATTTTTAAGGCATTCTTTTGCCAACAATGAGCCCGAGGCCACAAGCTGCCATCCTTTCGGGGAGCTTCTCTGTGCTAGTATTGGTCATAGCTTTAAAGTGACCACAGCACCAGGCTCAGTTCTACTAGGTTCTTAAAACTGGACATTTAGAACTGAATCACCTGTCATTCTGAGGTCCTTAGAATTAGTGCTTCCCACTGAGGGTGACTCAGGGGACATAATCACAGACTTATATGCTTGGTGTGAAGCCTCCAGACACTAGGCCAACTAGACTTTGGGAGGAAAACTTTCACTTCAGAAGCAGTGTAAAATGAGGTATTACAGAGAAAAATGCTATCTTAGTTGAACGAACTATCATTACTAGATGTAGAGACTTTAGGCAAGGATCTATTAGGCTTGGAATAAATACTCTCGGCAGAATTAATCTTCGATAAAGTGCGAGAATTTACTGGAGTAACATACAGGGTGAATCGTACCTACTATCAGTATTTTACTTTGGATGAGATTATGACATATTACAAAACTTTACTAGAACAGAAGGCAACAAAACTTCTGAATAATTAAAAAGCAGTATTATACCTGAGATTGTAATAATGATGGATATGTATACTAATTTATAAAGATATGGACTATTTAAACCAAAATGGTCTAAAAAGATTACAACTTCTTGCACTGTAGCCTGAAATTTTAAACATACTAGGTTTTTAAATTTAAAGCAGAAATTTAAAAACAGTAGCACGATGAAACATTAAGAAATACACTACTTACAGAGAAATTCTGTGCAATAAATCTTGTTGATGAATATTCAGAATTACTTACCTCTTCAAACAGCAAGAACCTGTAGATTCTCAAGATGACTATACAAGCCGTGTGCAACTGCTAACGTAGAAAGGCAACCTTCCTGTTAAGTCTACTTAAAGGGTATTTAAAGCTCAGCCTCTCCCGTTGTATCACCTCAGGTCAGTTATGTACTGACGATTATAGTTTAAAGGCTTTATTTTAACTGCCCTCTTTCAGAATACAGAATAAAGAACAGAAACTATTAGGCAAACTACGTCTCACCTGCCCATTCCATATACCAGCAATTTTTGGATGGTTTCCAAATGTTAAAGTTTAAACATGCTGGGGAGGTGACTGACAACTGGTTTTTCCAACTGTCAAGTTGACATTCTGACAAATAACACTGTCAATGTTAAGTCTCTCTCATATTCCTAACAAAATTTAAAGGTCAAACAAATTGACTAGCGTCCTTGCTGGTTCTTCCTTGGATATTCTTTTACTATTCACCAAATTTTAAATAAAAGAGATTAAAAATTGCTGGTTTTTTGCACTCTTAAAAAATTTGGGGGAAATTTGTGCAAACACATCTGAAAATTTAAAAATTGCTGAAGGCCACATCTACTATTGAGACTCTACTGAAGTCACTGAAATCATGCCATTAGATGTTTGCATTTGATAGTCAAGAGGACGTGAGACAAAATGAAGTAAAAAAAAAAAAAATTAGGTCTCAGCCCAGCAGAGTTTGGGTGGAAGTAACCTGTCCTAATCTTTTTTATTAGATTATGGGAACAGACGACTGAAAGGGACCACCTATGCTGCTGAGTCCTGTTCCCAGAAACTGCAGGAGTCACATGTCTAAACACATCCTTAGATGCCAATAGCATCTTACACGTCTCTCCATAAGCCATTACAATGCTTTCCCATGGCAGCAAGGATCATCATTTGACATTTCCCATTTGAATGAAATAACTTTCTCCTTTGCTATCATTCTAAGAAAGTTAACTTCAGTAATGCCTCTTTCATGTATCTGTCTTCACTAAAACTGCTCTTCATATCTAGAAAAGTTACAGATAACAAACAGAATTTTGTACCTACATGCTGGCTGAAAGCATTAATGTCAGCAAAAGCAAGATAACTTTCTAAGAGCGTACAGTAGACTGATAATTTTGAACTTTCTTTAAAAAAAAATATTTTGTTGTTTGCATATGCAGGGTTAATAGCATACTTCATACAAACCTCTCAGAGTAACCTGGCATCACATTGTCAGAACAATTTTCCTGGATCAGCAATTTTTATCATACAGACACACATGCCTTCTGACTCTCCCATGGGATGTAGACGTAAGTGACTGTGATTTTACTCATACCGTCCCAGGTAACAGACATACAGCTCCAGTAACTGTAAAATAAGGCTATATACAAATTACAGCAGCAAAACTTGCTTGCATTAAAATATTTACAGATTTATTTTTTTTTATTATTTACAGAGCCAAGGACAGCATACCATTCTGACAGGAAGATACCCGATGTTACAGCAAAGCAACTGGACCATTAAATAAATGTTTATGGTGCAATACAAGACCGACAGTATTCACTAATGTTCACACAGTTCCAAGTAACTTCTTCCAAATGATCCAATACTGAAAATATGACTATTGCATCACTCAAAGCACTAGAAATTGATTTAAAAGGTACTTTATTTAACAGATTAAAATACTAGTCTACTTACATGTCTTTGGCATTTTGTACAGCTTTTATTGTTATTAAACAAACCACAAAGTTTTTCCTTCATATATTTTTAATATATCTCTGTGGATATCACCATGAATATTTCACTGTACATAGTAAACACCAAGAACATTAAATAGCAAGAATGATTCCTTCTTTATATTTACAGATTGTTCCATGAAATTAAACAAGCAGTACTAACACTGTGTAATAAAATAAAAAAAATCAAATCAATTGTTCCTTCCTGTAATATTTAAAGTAACTAAATTAATTAGAATCCCTTAAATATTTCAAAGCTTTAGTACTTCATTTTAATAACTATTTCTAATAGACTAGCTAGAAAACTAGCATTATTTACTGAGGAAATTCTAAGAACAGTCATCATTGTGGTGAGGTGAATGCTGTTTCTCCAGTTGTTCTGACAGGGTCCAGTACTAAATAATGTTACTGTTTGTTGCATTCTGACTACAGGGAGAAGACTGAACAAAGCAAAAAGGGGACCACTGCTGCTTCTAAGGATCTTGCACTTGAAATAAAAGATGGAATGTAAGGAATTAAGCTTGGTTTATCAGCAAGACCAACCCAGTAGCTGCATTCACTCTTACTCTGTGTTTGGACTGGAAGAGGGAAACCAGCAAAAAAGAAAGGGAGAAAGAAGATGTGCACGTGCGCGCACAATCAGTGTATACTCTGAAATACACTGCACTAGAGACGGACCCAAATGAGGAGATGACTCCCGTTTTTTAGAGAAACAAGCTTGTAATTCAACCTGGATCATGACATGAATTTTATATCTGACTTTTCTACTATAATGACCGATATGAAAACCCAGGCTTGTCACTGCAGAGAACAAAACTGAAATGTGTCTTCAAGAAGAGCACCTGACTCCTTCCCCTGGCTGAAGAGCTGTCTGGCGTGCCCAAACTGCAACACAGCGAGCCAAGCCAGCACGCCTACAAAAAGACAATGTGGATTTGTAACAGCAATTTTCTCAGACTGATGTTGGTTCCCCAGTTTCAGTGTAGCTATTTATATTGATTTTTTTTATTCTAACAATTGGGAAAGGACCTTCCCTTCCCTCCTACTACAATCCTCTGGAGGAACTGTTACAGGCGGCTTCTTTTATGAAAGGAATAGAGGTATAAGAAGTATAGAAGGGTGAAAGCTACTGTAAAACAGATCCATTATATCAAGGCAATGAACAGGATTACTTTGGAAAAAAACCCTCTTGGTACAGGAAGTGAAGGCAAGGACAGTTGTAAAGTAGTAACATTTATCACACAGCAGTCTTCCCCTCTGACTGGTGCTGACAGGGCACCGACGCAAACTTGTCAGATAAAATGCTTTTCTTGTCAGGTTTGGGCTAAAAAATTGTATGGTTAGCTTTGCATCCAGCTGATGATATAAAGTCATCATTGTAGACTGTAAGGAAGGGAGAAGAGTAAGAAAAGAGAGAATGAAATCACAAGCTGAAATTATTCCTACTTTTTAAGTCCTGACTCAAGAACAAGTTTTTAAGATTAATTCACTGCAAGCTACCATACTATCCACCAGCTGGAGAAATGAACCACAAAAGTCTGCCTGTCTTTATGTAGTCTCTGAGGAAATACCAATGCATTGGGTTTATTAAACCCGTGTGAGAAAGCCAAGTTTGAAGCTGCTGGGGACTTGTATCATTTCCAAGGCATGTGGAGAGGGGGTGAAAGGAAACGTCACTTGAAAGAGATATTTGGTATCGAGCATGAGCTGTGGAACATCCTCACGATTGTTTAGCAAAGCCTGAAATTATAACAGAAAGGGTAAGAAAATACTGTATTAAGAATCAAAGCAAACCCAGCCCATTGTTTGCTTCCCACTGCTTTCACATGACTTTAAGGAGACTTGTTTTGATCAATTCCAAACATCTAGAAGCTGAGCAACTTGGTACTAATATAATGTAAAGGTCAAGTATAACTATGTAGCATCAAAGACTGTGTGTATGAAGTATCCTGTAACTTAAGTATGAGAAATAATAGTTGTAGCTCTTACCTGGACTTTACGAACAAATGATGGAGTCACTCTTTTCTCAAAATCATCTATCGGAGTGTATGAGTTGAGGATCTTAACTATCTGTTCAAATTACAAAAGACTATTTTAGTATGTCACAAACAGTGAGAAGACAAAAAGAAGAAAGCATTAATATGACACCTTTATTGATATTTAATGGAAGTTTCAGTGAAGAATTTTACAGTAATGAGAGAATTTTGCCTGGTCACCTAATGAGTTGTTACATTAATGATGATTGCTATGATTCATTTCCAGAGGTGTCAGCAGGATCAAGGAGATGAAGAAAAAGCTGACTCAGTTAAGGGAAACAACAAAAAAAGCCTGTGACAAAGTAAAGAAAATACATTGTGGAATAAAAACATGGGATAGAACAAAGCAGGCAAGTATTCACCACGGGAGCAGTTAAAATGCTAATAATCAGGAATTAGGAGTTAAAAAATTTCAGTTTAACAAGTGGTGACGTGGAATGCTGAGGAATGCTGTTTTTATCAAATGAAAGGCCAATAGCTTTTTGCAACAAATTATTTTAGACAGCTAAGATTCTGCAATTGGTCCTGCCAGAAGAAAACAGATGGTTCATTACCTGCACAGTAGAAAGAGATGTGCAGTATTCACATATTTCCTTGGCATCATCATCTGTGATCTTTTTGACCTGAAGAAGCCAGGCTGCTTGAGACAGAGGCTCCAAAGTTTCTTTGACATTGCTGCTTTGAAGATTCTTGTCCTTTAGCCATTCTTCCAGATAGCTGATATTACATCTGGGTTAAACCATGAACAGACAACAGAAATGTCAGGTTCCCCCTAACAAGCAAGTTACATTAAAGACTTCTAAAGAAGGAATGCTCCTTTAATGAAGTGTTCAAATTCATATCTTTTAAGTTAAAAACCATACCTGTAGATCATAAAAATCAAACAATTAATAGCTTATGGATCTGTAAGTTTAATCCCTTGTATATTTCAATTCTTTTTATTTTTTTGTTTCTTAAAGCTTGGATAATAGAAAGCAAGTTATCAGTTTAGCTGTTGTTTACAGAAAATTACTAATATATACTTGTATTGCCTATTACACTGTAGCACTGTGTGTCTTTAAAATATTAATTTACAACTGATCTTATACAGGAAATAAGAACAATCTTTGGCCAGGCTTATAACTGATGACCTAAAGGTTAAATCAGCTTTCTTCTAGTAGTATTCCCAGATGGGTCAAGATTTTAGTGATTTTCTTTCACCTAGTCTGCAGACTATCTAATGGAGAACAAATGAACTGTATCTTCTGCAAAACAGTTAGGACCATGTTCTCTTGATGCTCGTCACAGGACAGATGATGCCCGATCTAAACCCTCAAAGACTCTGTCTCAGTGCCTTTCTCGTCACAGAGCATGAAAAATGCAAGTCAGCTTTTGTCCGTCTGTCTGCCAGCCAGGGGATGCTGCACCTGTTTACTATAGTAAGAAAGAATCAAAAATACTATTCATCACATCATGAGAGAACTACCATGGAAAGAATCCTAAACATGTCTGAGTTTAAACTCCAGACAGTAATTTTCTCTGTCTTTTCCTCCATTAGTGTTTTCATGGAAAGAACAATTTGTATATATGCTATGTTGAGAAAGCTCAGCCCAAAAGGCAAAGATTTTTTTTTTGAAAAAAGAGTAGAAAACAGTTAGCTATTTCAGTAGAATGGTTACAGAATATCCAGTGACTTAGTGGTAAAGGCTGTTACATAAAAGTGTTAAAAATTCATTCTCGAGCAACTGCTTGTTGGAACTTTACTGGCTTTACCTTATCTGCATTCCTTTTCTACAAGAGCACATGTCCTTGCGGAGGAAGAGACTATTGAGGGTGATAGCTCCAATCAGAAAGAAAAGCTGCTTCACTGCCTGCTTTAGAAGCTCAGAGTCCAAGCCATTCTGGCACATAGTACTATAAAAATAGCTGAGCTGTTGCAGGATAGAGGTCATTGTGTAGGTATCTGTGTCGTCTATACTAGAAGAACGTTTACGGAACCCTGTAGGTTTCAAGCCAGAAATTCCCTGAAGACTTTCATATTCCAGCATGCCTGGTACTGAAAGACAACAGAAATAACTGATAAGACCAACAATCCTAAGGATCCTTTTAATTATGTTAAATTAATTATTGAACAAAACCTACTTTCAGGATATTTTAAAAGTTAAATGATACAAGAAAAATAAGATACTGACAAAGGCTTCTGGAGCACAGAAATTTTAAAAAGCCTTTTGTTTTTGTAGAACGTTGATCGGTTTCAAAGCATTATCCCACTCCAGAAAATGTGAGGAAAATGTCTTTCCAAACCCCATGGGGATATACCATTCAGTGGAATTTATACGTGCAGAAACACACATGCAGGTACCCATATGTAGAAATCTGCCCCATCCTTTGCCTCCACGTATAAGCTTTATTTGTAGACTTCACAAGCTACATTTAAGTCTGTGTGGGTTGCTGCTGTCTTACCGATCATGGGCTGAATGTTGTTCTCCATTACAATAATGAATTGGTGATAGATACGAATGGCCAAATCACTAAGAATTTGTCTGTATTCTGAGAGATCAAAATGCTTCAAACAGTTCTTATTCTGTTGTGGGGTGTTACACTTCATAAATTCCTACAAGTAAGTTGTAAATATAATTATTAGAAATCGCATAACATTATCTTTATAAATTGATACTATAATGTAATGTATATATTAGAGTAACTCATTCCATCTCTGGCTGAATGAGAATGAGACTCATCTCAGAATGAGTCAAAGCTACAGCTAACTTCAATGTGTGCTTCCAGTTCTGGGTTTCCTGTGCTTAATTTTCCAGTTTCTGTTGACATTTACTCTGTTCTTACAGTCTGTTAAAGCCAAAGGAAAGACGCGCATAGATTTCAGTTAACTTTGGAGCAATTCCTAGATCACTTAGAAAGAAAACCCCCCCCCCGCCCCCCCCCCCCCCAAAAAAGACAAAATGCAGTTTTTAAACTATGTTTGAAAAAAGAAATTACATTTTATTGCTGCAAAGGAATCTCATTTTTGGACTTTTCATCAGGATAGTTCTGACTTCAAAAGTCTAGACTGAATCCTAACTTGTGTGAAGTCCTGAATGTTCATTACAAATATAGATTAAAACTCTAAATTCTGGATTCAGGCCTTTCCCTGCCATTGTAACTAAATTATAAAAGATTGTTACTAATTAAGGTTTAATGTTTTCAGTTCTGCACTGCTCTTTAGATGTTATCGATATGACCGCAAGAGGGAGTATTGTTGTTTAGACAGTACACAGTACACAGTTACTGCGATTCCAAGGCTTTATGGTACCTCTTTGCTTTAATCCTGAAGACTATGTTCTTATGTGCCTATGCAATTTCAGTTCAACCTACCTAAGTTTATAAAACCTAGCAATAAAATATAGTAAGAGTTTGCAATTTATAAGAATTTATAAGAATTTTGTATTTCGGGATAAAACTTAGCTTCGACAACCAAGTGAAAAAAGGGTGTTTCATTGTTTTGCTGCTTTCCTGAGGTTTTCTTCTGTAATCTCATATTGCTAGCAGTAGGTGTTTGAACGGTCACGAACATAAAATAGTAAAATTGTTTTTATATATACATATGTAGCTGGACATCTGAAGTCCAGCTCAGATTAAACTCCTGTGGAAGAGATCGAATTAAGTAGCAGTTTACACATCATGTCTTTAACCTACTTTAGCACTTTAATGTTTCCTTGATTTCACTTGATCTGTTAGATCTATACTATCTTATTATTTGTGTAAGACATATAATATGTCTTAATAATTATTAAGACAGAGTAATATGAATATCTAAATATCTGGAAGGAACAGTGGTGAGCTGGTGAATAATTACCTATTATCACTATTTTGAATTCCAATTAAAGTCTGTCACAAGTAAAGTAATGGAATTATTTGATAAAATCATTCCTACCTCTTCCCCGCTGTACTGCTTCAAACAGTTAAGAAAATAATATGTATTGGAAAGCCAAAAGGACAACATCTCAAAGTCTTCTGAATGTTCCTAAAAATAACAAGTAACGCAGTCTTATAATGGTATTGTCTCATGAAGTTAATTTAATAACTAAACTTAAGATCATTACAGAATTGGTATGATAGAGCCCACATATAGCAGAAGGAGCACACAACATCTATAACATGCTAGCTGAACAAATCATGCTGAGTTTTCAGGCTAATATACATATAGCCAAGATCCCTCTTTTATCTAGTAAACACTGTTTAAGTCTTCTTAAACGACAGACTGGCTAAATAAGTCTGAACCAAACAGTTTTACACACTTCTATGTATTGTGTTGTAGTGTACTGGAGGCCTTCCTGCAAAAAAGTGTGAACAACACCTGTGTACACAAAACTGAACTATATATAAACACAATTCTAACTATGTCTGTTTAATTTTGTTAGCTAAGTAAACAGAAGCTTTTCTAATGGATAAACTGTTGTATAAACTTGTTCGCAAACAAACTATAGGCATTCTCTATACAACACATTCAACTGCATAAAACAGTCCCTGCCTGCCTGTGCTACAAAGCATGCCTTGTCTTTTTTTGCATTTTAAATCCATAATAAAGCATTCACATAGCTGAATTTGTTATGTAGATGAGACAACAGGCTAACAATTCTTGTTTATAACTTGATTTTGTACACTGGCTGGCAACATAACTTTAATCATTTGGGTACTAATGCTGCAGTACCAAAAACGTCAAAAAAACATTACACTACTAGAACAGCAGTGCAAAAACCTCTTAAACTTCTGATACCTGCCTGCTACCAAACATACTAACCTTCATTTCTGTCCGACCGACTTTTACCAGTGCAGAAAGTACAGGTGCGCTTCACCTAATTAGCTACTCATTGTAAAATGTAAAATACTTTAAATGATTTTCTCAACAAGCTCTTCAGATAAAATAATTTCTGTTACTGCATTCTGTGCATTCTGTGTTCACCACAGCAGAACCTTACCCAGAGGCTTTACAGGGATACTATTACAAACTTCAAAAAGAGTGCCACTAATGATTATTATTCTATTATAGGAACACTAGCAACTGGAAGTGTGAGCATTCCCCAGGCACTATGCATGCATCTTTGTAAACCTTACATTAAAAATCAAAAAGTACAGCATTGCCAAACATAATTCCTACCTTAACAACTTGTTTGATACCATCAATGGTTACATTCATGAAAGATTTCAGCATGTCAGCATCATTCAGATAATCCCCATACCTCACACACATGAACAGGATGTGAGCTGGAAGGCCAGGTATCATATTTACTACAACTCCACGTGGCTTTAAATCTGCATAGAGGAGAGTCATCAGGTTTATTATCTAAAAATTCACTGATTCAATGTATCATTCTGAAAAAGACAAGCACTATGGGGTTTTTTTTCCTTCAGTGACCAGTCACTTGATAATTGATTTACTGATAATTGCTTGGTTTTGAAAACTTCTGTAACAATATTGTTCATGTAAGAGTATTAATTAAGTTTTCCAGAGTAACAGGAGAGCGTTGTAGCAAATTCTAAAGTCCAGCATAGGCTATGCCAGACAAGACAACCTCAAAAAGCAATTTGCATGTAACTACCCACTGGAGGCCCCACCAAATTCTGGCATTGCTTAATGATACACTGTTGTTCACAAAGATATAAACATTCACAAGGCTGAAGTAGGTGAGAAGAAAAGAAAGATGCTGTTTCCAAGCACTAGTTCATAAGGGTAACTAAGGTACATGGAAAGTTTGTTGAGTTTACTATTCATTGTAAGCTAATGCATAAAGCTGGCTTGGCAGTAAGATTGTTATGGTGAAGTAACTCAGAGGAAGGACAAAATTCCTCTGCAAGAGAAACATGAAAGTACAGTTCCCTTCAGTGAAGAGAATGATAGGGAAAGCACAGGCAGGAGAGTAATCCATCACATGTGGATATAAGCCCAATGACTTACTGACTTAGTAGGCGACCAGGAAGAAAGTAAATTCAAGTCCCTGGAGTACTCTTGAGATTTATAGCTTTATAAGTGAATAAATAATAAGAAAGATAATAGAGTCAGCATTATGTAGAATCAGACAAACGATTCTTACGCAGACAAAGCGCTTCTATATTTGAAATGACTGGCAGTAGAAAAAGAGCAATATAGAGCCTCCAAGTCATATGGGTAGTAAGAGAGTGGAAAAAAGGCAACTCGAACATAAGTGAAATATGGTGCCTTGTAGTTTTTGTTGTAGTGTTCTACACTGAGTATCATTGACTACTGATAAAATTTGAAGTGTTACTAAAATACCGAGGATCAGATTTTGAATGATCCTTTCTTCGTCCTCTTTTTTGTACTCCATCATTCCAATGTACTCTTTGGACAAAGTTGGCACATGAGCTTCAGCTGTCAAACACAAGAGCACTGTTACCTGCAGGTAAACGGCTAAGCTAACGTTCATGTTAGAACAAACTATGGGAGAAAAGCAGTTTTCTCTGTAATAAACAGAGTATGGGCCCTGTTCATAATAATGCTCTTAGCTTATGGTTCCAAGCATTATGAGTTAAATAGCATTTATATTATTAATGTGATTAGTTTCACTGCATTCAGTGGAATTACTTGCACTAAATAAGACAAATACAGCTCTACATTAGCCACCTCTGCAATGTTTTGAAGTGTATTCTATAATGAAGAGTTACTTGCTATATAAGAGCTTTGTACAAACTAATTTCAAATCAGCAACCATCTGCCATTTGAAGGTAACAGGAGGTGCTACTCATCTGATGCAAAACTAACACTCCGTTGGCTCAGAGACAGTTTGTGTAAGGGTATGAATTAACTTTTGTTGACAGAACCTGATGCCCCTGGCTTAATCTTTTATCATATAGTCCAGCTCCCATATATGCCCATTATTTAGCTGGAAAAAACTACAGGAAAGGGCTTTTATATAATTTCTGTTGATGGTTCCCTGGCACTTTCTTCTGAGGTTTTAAAATTTCTAACCCCACCCCAAGCCCTACCTTTTTCTTTTTTTTAAATACACTTTCTTTCAAACACACACTGAACATCCAAATCTGTATTTATAAAAAAAAAAAAAAATCACGTCACAATATCTTACTTTTTTCAATAGTCCTGGTAAGAGTTTTGATCTGATCCTCCAATTTTTTTATTATTCTATCTTTCATGTCTAGTTTTTCTTCAAGATCCTGTAATAAACAAAGTCAGTGAGCTCAGAGCAATCACAATTAAAAAATATCTTCTACTGCTACATGTTATTGCCACAATTAAAAAGCACTATGATGTGCTTTTAATTATATTTGGTGGAATAAAAATGAAACTTTCATATCTTTTTTCTCCCCCAATGAATTGGGAAAACATCCTGCCCATACCATGAAACCATGATTTCTTTCTTTTTATCCTGCACTTCAGGTACACTTTCTTAATAACAATTTCATTTGCTCACCATGTTTTCCACAGTAAGGCGAGTTGTTTCTTGCTTTATCTTGCTTTTTACTTCATCCTGGATTTCATCTTGCATCGAACCATTGCTCAGCCCCTCAATTTCTTGGGTTATGACTTTCAGTCTCTCTTTTTCTTTTATGTCTATTTCATTCTGGGCCTCATTTGTTCTAAGAATAGATAGATAAGAAGCTTCGTCTCTTAGTCTTGTTCCATTAAAGCACAGTCATATCATACTCGTCCATTACTTATTAACTGCATGCAAGGCTGTAAGGCAAATCTTACACTGGATGTGGTACTTAAACTCTTTAAAGTGACTTAGTTATCCCAGCTTATGGCAACTACATTTCTTACATTAAAAAAATAAGAAATATATATATATATGTATTTACCGTCTTTGTGTTCTATCCCCTTCCTGCTCATAATGCAGCCGATTAGACATCTCTTTCATTTTTCAGTAATAATTAGCAACAAAACCCAAAACAAAAGAAAAACAACAAAATCACATTTGCTTACTGTTCTGTACTAGTATTTAGTAAATCTCTTCTTACACTCATAACTTCGTTTCATCTAATGAAATTGAGTGACATGCCAGATAGCGTATCAGAGAAATATCTGACTACTCCACACCACACAGAAGATTATATGGGATGGGGAATTTTGACACTACTAACTTCTTGCAGTTGGCAGTAAAACTACTTGCAAATTTTTAATCAATTGATTAGGAAGACACTACAGTTAGACAGACTCAGAAACCTCAGCAAAGTATGCTTTCCTAAACTGAGAAAAGCTTTCAAACAAGCAACTTCAGCAAGAACTTTTCCCTCTGTCTCCCACTCTGAATTTTTCAACACCCTCTGAAATCCACCACATAGAGTATGCCGTAAGTTCCAAAACATATTTCCTTTTTATGATTGTTTCCAAAGGGCATACTCCATGGCACATACTAACACACTTGCAGACATCTGAACCATAGAACTGAATAACCTAAAAAAGGTTAAGAAAAAATATACATACTTGCATATATTTTATTCTTTAATAACAGAGATGTAAACTACACAACACATTTTTCATCGTGTTTCTTACATTTTACTATCAAGAAAGTAAGTAATAAGGCAGTGAAGTTACCATGTAATATTGTTTCAGCTTTTAAAAATTCAAATATAGAGAATTCATCACGTTCATCCTAAACAAATGTAAGACTAGGGACCATATTGGTACTTTACCTTTCAGCTTTACAGTCTGTTCTTGAAGACGGTTTTCAAGATCTAATTTTTGATTTTCAAGTTCAGAAACTTGCTGTTTAAGATCGGGGATCACCTTTTAGAGAAAAAGGAGATTTGTGAATTTCACCACCTTCCTTCTTTTCAAATGCCTGCAATAGTTACTGTGACACCGGAAGACCTTCAACTGCAAATAGTCAAAAGACTGGGGAGGCGCTGTGAGGGAGTGCTGATACCTACTTGCCTGGCTTGTTTAACTTTTCTGGAGGCATCTGCTGCTGGCCACTCTTAAAAATTAAATAGTGAGCTAACTAAATGTTTGGACTGGTGTAGTACTGTGATTCTTTGGTTCTAGCTTAAAGGAAACACTGTGACTTTAATTTCCCTAGCTCAATTAACACTGGAAAAAACCTCAATGTTATAATATCATATTTTAAAAATAACATTTTAAGTAACTTTTCCTTATGCTTTCAATTTTAGTAACTTTGTTTTGAAAATATTTCTTTAGGTATTTTTAACTCAGCAGAAGAATAATATGGTATGTATATACCATATTATATACACACCATATCCTATGGAATAACAGCACTTCCTTGTGTCAGGCTGGTTTTACACAGTACTAATAATTTGAGTCTGAAGCCTTGCCTGCAATTTGTTAGCAACTTGATATGCTTAGCTGCCCTCTGGTGGGGAGAGCCTCTGAACTGCACAAACCTGTAACCACCATAAATCCCGTAGGTGTCTGGTTTTCCACTATCAAATCATAGAACTTGCCAACCTGAGAGACAGAAATTGCTTTAAAGAGGCTTCTGAGAAAAAGATGCTAATTTCTGTCCTCTGATTACAGGGAAAGCATGAAGTAACTAAATTCTGAACTGGAATGCCTCAGTACAATGAAAATTGGAGCTGGTTGCTCTGGGTTGACCCGAGCTGGCCAGCAACCAGGTACCCACAGAGCTGTTCACTCCCCCACAACCTCCACAGAACAGGGAAGAGAATAGGAAGAGCAGAAGCGAGAAAACATCTGGGTCAAGATAAAGTCAAGAGAAAGCCAAACACCCCCTTTCTTCTTCCTCTACCTCAGTTTTTATAGCTAAGCATGATATTATATGATAGGGGATACCTTTCTGGTCAGTTCAGGTCAGCTGTCCGGGCTGAGTGCCCTCCCAACTTCTTGCCCACTCCCAGCTTAAGTTGCTGAGGTGAAGCAGAGTAGGAAAGAGAAAGCCTTGACACTGCAAGCTCTTTTCAGCAACAGCCAAAACACTGTTGTGTTATCAATACTGTTTTACCCACAAATCCAAAATGCAGCATCATACAAACTGCTAAAAAGAAAGTGAACTCCATCCCAGACAGACCCAGTACATTGTTATAATACTGACCTATAGAAAGTTACAGTATCGCAAAACTGCTTTTCACTAAGTCTGAAATACCAAAAGTGTTCCATCAGAAAAAATGCACGGCCTGACCAAAAAATAGCTTTTTTTTTAATTATCGGATGAGAAGTCTAAATTAGGTAGGTATTAAAAAAGGTACAGTGAGCTAACTTTCTGGTCACTGCTAAACTTCTGAGTCCTCTCTTCAGTTAAAATTCTGTGTAAATAAAAAACCTAAGTAAATACTTTTTTTCTTCAGGACTTCCCGTATAAAGCTGCATATCTATAGAAATTACTGCACCCCTCAAAAGTTCCTCGCATTGTTGAGAAACTGCAAAGAGCACAACCAAAATATGTGTATGAGCTCAGCCATGGACATCCTGGTAACACTTTGAAGTTTAAAACATCTATTATAAAATCTGAATATTCAGCCACATAAGGGTACAAGGGTTCAAATGCATTCTAAAGACTCTCAGTGTCTCCCTAGCTATCGACAGCAGAAGCCAAAGCCTGTGTGTGCACTACACATCAAGTCAGAGTTTGTAAAAGGGTATTTTGCCAGTCTGTGATTAGAGTCAAATCTCAGTTCAGGTTTACGCAAAAGAAAAGGCAAAATGCCTCTGTGAGGCTGCACCAACAAGCTGTACACTCAGATGATAAATTTGGCTGCCTCCTAACACACTACCCCAGCATGCAGGGAAAGAGCCTGTACGGATGTGCAATCTTAGATGGCCCTATCTGTTTGAGCTTTGAGATTTCAAGGACATGACCACAAGATTTTGAGGGCTTTGTGCCACAAACACATTTGGATTGTATTACTAAGTAACAAAAACATACTTTGCTTTACTACACCTTGATCTTACCAGGTTTTCTGAAGTTAGCCTGCTAACTTCAAGTCGAATACCATCATTTATGTCATTTTCCTCTCGAAATAATTTTTGTAGATGATTAATATCTTGGCTAAGATGTTCAACTTTAAAGTTCAAACCTTCAATCTCCTTTTCATATATTTCTTTCTGAGACTGGAAATGACTTTCCAATACTCTGTTAAAAAAAGGGAGAAAGAACATGGCAGATGTAGTATGACCTTGATGTAATGGGTCAAGTTTAATATATAAAGTGAAAACAAAGTACTGTGGTTAACATGCACACGTTCCATTACATCACCTGTGCATTAAGGGAGTTGAAAGTTATGCACGATATCTCAGAGGAAACCCATTTCCCTGACTGACACATACACACTTACCTCACTGACTTAGTAGAAGTTTGTTAAAGTGATTTTAAGCTGCTCAGCCAGTCATATAACGTAGTGTTTGTTCACTTCTTAAACAGAAGTTCAGTATTGCACTCTCAAATTAGTTACTGATCTGTCCCTCTATTTTCTAAATCACAGCTTGGAGTTATAAAATCATCAAAGAACTGAACTACCTTGTAGCTTTTTTCAAGCCCTCATAAGCAAACCACAGTTCTCCATCCTCATTTAAGTGTTCCAAATCCTCCGTAGAAAGTCTAGAATACAAGGCAGTGTCATTAGTGTGCAGGTGAACAAAATGCATTTCGTAAGCTTTTTTAAAGAGACCTCAGAACAAAAGTACCTGCTTCTTACATCTTCAAAATCATAACTTTCAAGAAGCTGTTTTGTAACTTCTGACATCTTTTCTGGAAAATAAAAGTTTATTACATGAATAATTTTCTCCACACATTTCAAATTAAGTTTGATTATAAAAATCAAGCCAACCTCTTCCTAAATCTAAAAGGTTCTTTCCTGGTACTCAGTAAATATATCTGATTTACTACAAGAACATGATGAGGGTCTTGGTTCTACTTCTGGACATTTAAGGTGCACTAGATTAGGAAAAAATCAGTATTGGTGGTATACCAAACACATCAAACTTTCAACGCCAAGTTACATCTTTCTGTTCTGAATCTAGACAACTGCTAGAGCTGTACAGATGATTTGACATCTAGTGCTAGGTTACTACATTAAATGCTGCAGATACAGGTTTGCTTTATGACATTGTTAGCATTGAACAAAGTGCACAACAGTAATGCTTCTTATTAAGTACCTTTTCCCAAACAACCCAACTCAGCAAGTTATTTAAGGGTATTCGATATTTATTGGACCTAAGGATAAAGACAGGGTGCATGAAAGCTAGATAATGTATTGTTTCCATATTCTTGGGTCTCTACAAGTTACTTGCTAAATTCTAAATGAAGTTTACATTATTAGTATTGATTTTTAAACACAAAGGAGAAATGTTCGAAATCAGAGTTTCTTCAAAGGGGTACCCCAGATCTCAGTATTCAGTAATCACTTTGTAAAACTCACCTGTTGGGTTTTTTTTTCCCCTTGCAAGTAAAGGTATGAATAGAATGAAATCACTATGGGATGGGAAAGAGAACTAGGTTTTTGTCAAAGCTACCATGGAAGAGAACAATTTAAACTGGCCTGGTTCACATTGTATTTGGTAAGTTCTCTGAATTATCTGCTACGTAGCTTACCCCTCAGTTCTCGCTTCTGTGAATAGGCCTGCTTTTCAACATCCAATTTTTGTGTCTGCAACAGTTCAATTTCCTTTTGCAACTCAGGTATTTTCTGAATCAGACAAAAATTACAGACTGAGACAAGGAGTGAATGACAAGGGCTGAGTATCAGTTAAATCATAAAGATAATTATAATTACGAACAAGTTCATATAGTAAAAGGCTTAAAACGTGTTGTGTTTAAAGCATCTCTTCTCAGGCATCAGAGCACAACAGTGATGTGTTTGTGTCATGGAACTGACCTGGAGAAAAAAAATGTGACTTTACACAAAAGTACTATTTTCAGGTTCAATTTATAAACTTCATTTATGAAAAATACCCTGAGAACGTAATACTTTCTTGCAAAAAGGAAGAAAAAAAGATCCACACATTTAAAGATGTAAATATTCAGGCACAATTACTCTTCGAAACGTGCACTTATGCTGCAAGCAACAACTTATTCATATTTTGTACTACATGAAAACAATGCAACATAGTGGTGTATCAAATACAGCTTATTAACTACAACTTCTTCTAAAAGTGCAGAGGCAAAAAAAATAATCTATAAATAAAACACCCACATTCTCTACTTGCTTTATGTAGTAAAGACTCCGAAATGAAATGCGTCATACTTTACCTCTGCTTGTTTTGTAAGTTGTCCTACTTCCATTTTCAAGCCATCCTGAATGACAATTTCTTCCTGAATTTGACGTTGTAGCTGAGTTTTTTCTTCTTTCAGAACCTTAATTTCTCCCTTCAGCAATTCAATCTCCTTTTCATAGTCCTGCTTCTGATTTTGGAAATTTTTCTCAAGTATCCTAAACAAGACAAGGAAAATGTGGTTTTATTTTCCTACATGGATAAGTGAAAGAGTGGGCTTTGGTTTTGTCTTAATTTGAAGGAAGTGTCTAATTGACAAAAACTCAAGTGAACCATAGTTACTTGAAAATGCTATCCTACATCCTCAGAATCAATCTACAAAACGGATGATAGTGGGATGACAGTTTCCCTGGATTTCCCTACATCTAATTCAGATATTGGGACTGAATTCAAGGCTGAGTTTTTTTCTACTTTAAGGTTAATTCTCTAACTCTTTGAGAGTTAGGCTGCCTAAGCAGCTTTCTGCTACATTTATGCTCACAGTCAGCACTGAAAAAGGACATAGCAATAGAAAGCCCTGTGTCCTTCTCAGTAAAACATTGTAAGAAGCTTTCAATTTTTAACTAGTCCCTGCTGGAACGGACTGGCCTCCAACATAATATAGCTAATAGGCAAAGCAGAAAAACTAGCAAAGAAGTCCTCTTAGTATAGTCTGAAGTTATTTGCAGCTGAAATCAGACTGAGCTGAAACACCACACAGCTTCCAACCCTCAGGAACAGTGACTGATTGCACTCTTCAGAGAACAGCGTTTACCTGGTACCTAAGGTTCCCTGTCTTATACTGGAAAAGCGTTACTGGGAAATAAACACTTGATTTAAGAAAAGCATCTTGCAAAGCAACAACCATTTATTTCTAAATAATAGGATTTTTAATACTGCAGATGAAATACCAAAGGGTTGAAAAACTTTTCCCCTATACTTTTAGCCAAATGTCTTTTTTGTAAAACACCGTTTTCCTTCAAGCTGAATCTGTCCTTTAATATTCACTTTACAGGAATTTTGACTGGTATGACCATCAGCTGACTGAATTCTGAGTATGTTTCCAAAGAAACCATTATGATCAGG
The DNA here is from genome assembly GCA_013398815.1 of Ibidorhyncha struthersii. Classification (NCBI taxonomy): domain Eukaryota; kingdom Metazoa; phylum Chordata; class Aves; order Charadriiformes; family Charadriidae; genus Ibidorhyncha; species Ibidorhyncha struthersii. The sequence goes on along the minus strand of VZSZ01003184.1, from coordinate 242,800 downwards.
GCTACCTTTCAATTCTGAGAAAGACACAGGAAAACACAGGAAACTGCAAAAGCAAGAACAGTCTCAAGTGTACGATATAATTTCATGCGTGTGACTGATGCACAGACAAGCATGTGCTTTTCCTCAACTGTACATGAAGTATTTCAGTACAAGCATTAATTTCCAAGAACACTGACAGATCCATAAGTGATGTGAGCATAATGCATCTATAGCAGGAGAAAGAAAGGCAGGGAAAGAGAAAAAATGAACGCTGTTTCAAAGCAATAAAAGTCAGATTCCATACATTCTCTGATTTTCTTCTTTTTGTACATCATTGAAGAGTTGCTTCGTGAGGTCATCCATTTTCTCTGTCAAAAAATATTTCAATATTTCAAAGACCTTCATGCAATTATGTGCATTTATTAAAACAGTATGACCACAATGAGAAGTTTTGTTTTAATAAGCAATCCTTAAAATATTTTAAGGCTGAAATTACTCTAAGTGCCAAAAATTATCACAGTAAATTTTACAAGTAATGCTACAGAATAAAAAGCTTTTGAAACACCAAAGTACTATTCAACTAAAGTATACTTGATCTCATGTGCTGCCTGTGTCCTTTGAAATTAGATTCATAAAAGTAATATATTAAAGGAACCAAGAATGAAGCGACATTTTGAAGGAATGCATGTGCATGAAACAGGGAACTCCACAGGAGCTTTTGCTACTGAAAGAACAAATTTAATTTAATTACTAAACTGAAAGCATTTGCACTACACATTCTAAGCAACAGAAGCTTAGGACCTACTTTTAATTTAGTGTACATTCAGCATTTATATTGCTTTTATTAGAACAAAAGTCATTTATCTTTGCCGAAAACCTGACTTCACAAGTTTCCTCCACTATAACTCCTTTAAAACTCCTTTTAGTTATTGTACCTTTCATTTCCTCAGTTTTTTCTTGGAGCTTTATTTCTAAGGTCTCTTTCTGTTCTTGTAATTCTTTATTCAGGTTCTCGAGTTTTAAGATTTTCTGTACACACAAAAAGTAAGCATAATAGACAAATTACAAAGGAGGAGAGGAAGACACAGGTCACAGAAGGTGACANAAGTGAAGTTACTTAGTAACTCTTGAATCACACATTTGATAAATCCAATAACCGAAAAGACTATTTAAACTAAAATAAAAGCACCCAGATGGCAATTACAATGTACCTGTTCACTGTCCTCTTTATATTTTTTCCCTTTCTCTTCATATGTTCTTTTTTGAGCAGTTAACTTTTCAAGATCTGATTCGAGTTTCTGAATTGTATCCATGTCATTCATATGAGTTGAAACCAGATTGGTCAATCGTTCCAGCAAACCATGGTTTTCTCTACTCTACAATGAGCAAGACAGGTTAAAAGAAAACAGACAACTGCACACCTGAAACTGTTTAACAGAATTCTGAAGGAAACACCTGACCTATTTCTGCTCACCATCCCATATCAGTCATGATTATTCCAACCAAGGATTGTTTCCATAAATTAGATTAAAGCTACTATCTTAAAGATGATTTGGCTGCTATGGCTCTCAAAAATAAGCTGCAAAATAGACATAATATGGAATTCCCAAAAGTTACTAAATACGTTGCACCACAGCAGTACCTCACACATCCTTCATGCTAATACAAGTAATCCCATCCAGAGATTGGACAGGCTACTTAAGAAACAGTAAAAAAAAAAATAAATGTTCGTTGCAGATTCTTCTTGTTGGCACAACCAACCAAAAAATATAAGGAAACTCAGGATAATTCTTCCTACCCTGGATGTAGGAAGAATACTAGTGATTTATTATAAAGGACAATATCCCTTACATATTCTCTTGTCTTGTCAAGTAAAGTATGCCTATTGTAATTCACATAAGCCTCTAGTCAACATGAGAGCTCTGAATAAAACAGATATGATAAAAGAATTAGTACAAATCATAAACTGACTTGTGTCCCTCACCTGCTCTTCTATCTTTTTCTGCAGTTGCTGAACTCTGTATGAAAGCTGGATATTCAATACAAACCGCCGAATATTCTGAAATCTGCGCCTGGCAAGCCATGCACGGGCATATTTCTGAAGGATCACAGCCTTGTGTTCTTCAAGCATCTTTAAAATAAAATATTAACATCTGTCTGTAATAATCTATGGCTCAATCAGCATCAATTAGTGTGAATCTACATACACTGGTAATGACAATGCTTCTCACGGAAGTATCAAAATACAGAAATACCCGAACCACTGCAGTAATCACACTAAATGATCTGCATCAACCAGAGTTCTTGGTAGCTCAGAGATCATATCTAAGCTACTGTGTATCAGTATTTTTATAGTAACAATATAAAAATAGAGTAGAAGGTATGAGAACCAGACATGCAAAAGGGTAAAGTATTAGGTAACGTTGCCCTTGTCTCCATCTTTCTTATAGAGCAATAGCTGTTTCCAGCTACTGAAATAAAAGTTTTGATAGGCTGTACCTTCCGGTATTTTTTCCTTGCTAGAAATCCTCTTGTATAAGCTTGAATTGTCACAGCAGCCACATGGATGAGCTGGCAGAGTCTACGGACCAGGTAACCCCGACAGTATTTCTGAATAATTATAGCTGCCCATGTTTGCTTCAGAGTTCTTGCAGTTATAGCTTGCCTTAATTCAAAAGACAATAAAGTTTACTTAGGTCACATTAGATTTTTCATGCTCATTCCCTCAGTCAGCCAAATCACACACAAAAAATATATTGAAAACAGGCATCCACTATCTAAAATACAGCTTCTTCTTCAATCAAAGTGAAAGAGAGGGAATTATCCACAATCGTTGAAATCTGTCCCACAAGCAATTGTTCTGATGGTCTCTTTCCGAAAACTTCAAGGCCTACATAGAGCCATCTTCCTCTCAGTCTGCTCTGTGAATGACTGGTGCCGTTTCTCTACTGCATAATTCCTTGTAATAATTTGTACACACTAATTTGTAGACCCTTGTAAACTGCTTTTCCTTTCTGCTACCCGATGACTTCTCTGTCTCTAAAGCTAAGCAGTAAGCCCAAGCCAACAACTGGGCCATGCACCATTAGCTAAGGACTGAGCTTACAGGTACACAGGCCTCTTGGGAATCTGGCAGAGGACATTTGAAATCTGCTAGAGTATTTTCTTCACATAAGCTAAATAACTTGATCATTTTAGAATCCATAATTACAATCATAAGGAAATGGAAATACAATCTGAATTGCTCTTTCGTAAAAATTACACTTCCAAATTAGTGTTGAGCATTAGTTTGACCTTCTATATCCCTTCAGGCATGCCCTAACAGCAAATTCATTTATCAGCCAAGAGTACCGTACAGTCCGTTGCCCCCGGAAATACTGCTGTATTATAATAGCTGCTTGTTTTATGCGAAGGAATTTCTTCCGCTGCAGCCAGCCTCGAACACTCTTCTGGATCACGATGCATGCGTGTCTCAGTTTATCTGAACGCAGTTTTTCTAAGTAAGCAACCTGTCCTGCTCTGAAGAAAATTTTTGTTCTCCCAAACTGATATTGGTTATGATCCTGAAAAATAAAACAATAGGTATATTAAGTTTTTAGTTTATTGTTGCAGACCAGACACTCTCTTGCTTTTATATATTGTCACTTCAGGCAAGCTCATCTGAAATGATGCTCAATAATATCCTCTCTGCATTCTTTGTAGATAGGAGTATACGGGGGGAAAATTCACTTAGCAGGAAAGAATCAAAGAATTACATCAAAAAATTGCACCCTCGTGATCTCAAATTAAGGGGAGGATCTGGACTTATCATCAAGGCCTTGAAAGCAACCTCTTCGCCCCTCCTACATGTCTGGTTCCTTGGGCTCAACACTACTTTTTGGTGCACGTCTGGCCTTGAATCAGCAAGCTGTGCGAGCAAAAACTCAGGGGAGAAGCTTCTTTTAAGCTCAGGCTCTCACCCTTGGCCTGTGCCAGAGCTATGTGGCAAGTATGCCTATGTTTGGTCTTACATATCCCTGAGTCTGAACTCAGTCCTGACACGCCGACTTGAATCGCTGGCTTGACTTGGACCAGCCTCATCACTACAATCTTGTCTAACAAATAGGGGCAATATGCAAAATAGCACATTTTTAGAACAGTTCTCCAATATGCTCTCCACCATCAGAAGGCCTCTTGTGTGCATAAACTTCTAATACTTGACAAATGTATACCATTAACTGTTCAGTGGTTTATAAATATAGGTAGAGCATCTTCCGTTTTACAAGTGAAGAGAGATTAAATCATCTGTCTACAGCCACATCACGACTGTGTCACAACACAAGGTTATTGACTCGCAAGCCTATGTGCAACACACTAAATCAGGAAAGAAAGTAATAGTGTAAATACGTTTCCTATTTGAGGAGATACTACTCTTGGCAAGAGAGACCTTTTATTAATAATAGACAGTATAATACCTAATGGGTCAGTGCATACAGACTAACCTGGATTAGCCGTTGCAAAACAATCTTGCAAATTTGCTTCTTATCGTTTATGGAGAGTTCCTGCTGTGTCATAAGAATGCTGTAACGGCTGAAAAACTCAATGTAAGTCCACCTGGAAAATAAAAAGTTACCAAATGCAATTCATTTAAGAGACACCTAAGTGTTTTTTGACATATGGAGGCCCACTGCTCTCCCTACCTGGATGGGTAACTCTGTGCACTAATCCGAATAGTTTCCAAAACACCACATGCTCGCAGTTGCTGAGCCACTCTTTTTGAATCAAACCTAAAAAAAGCAGAGTTATATTTTACATTTTTGCTGGGACTGGCATGCTGTAATAATTATAACCATGCTACTAGCTGGATTTCTATTTCTGCCCATAGGATGCAGGGCTCTCTACTTTTTATATGGTGTCTTACTTTGCTTTTTTTTTTTAAATGTGTGATAGGGAATATCTGGGGTTTCTTTTCCTGCCTCAAAACAAAAGAAAGACTATATTTATTTTTCTTTTACAAAAAGTCCTGTTTCTTTTCAATATTAACTGTGAAAGTTTGTATCACCAAATGGCAAAGAATCATGCCAGTTTCAGTGCAAAACATACACAGAAATAAATTTCCTCAGCAGTCTATTGGGAAATAACTCTCTCTAGGTACTCTTTAGCACACTGATTATGAATAAATCAGGATTTACTCAAGACTGTCCAGGTATAAGATTATCAACACAAGGCATGGAAAGACCCTTTCAAATTCTAGACCAGAACTGATGTGCTCACAGAGCACTACACTAGAGTGTCGATCCAGTACTAGCTAACAGATCCCTGTGGCTGACAGATGACTATATTCTTCTTTCACAAACTTATGGTAAGCTCTTCTAGTCTGATTCAGACATGTTTTTCTATTAGAATCATAGAATCAATATGTTGGAAGGGACCTTTAAGATCGAGTCCAACCATTAACCTAACCTGACAAAACCGCTTCTAAACCATATCCCCAAGTCCCATGTCTACCACTATTATCCAAGCTATTTTCCCCCTCATTGCTATTACACAGAATAATGAGGTCTCACTGCAGTGATAGTGAAACAGTGCCATTTGCAACATGTTTTGCATGGACAGATTTTGTCTGGCTTCAAGAAAATTAGCTAACACATTGAAAATAAATAATTTAGAATCAAAGCTTCTCTCCTCCCTTCTACTCAGATATGACAAAAGCTTTTATTTCATTTGTCACTACACTACCTTCCAGCTAAAAGCTGTATAACTGATACTAGATTCCACATCTGCCCACAAACCAGACCAATAGCTGCATCAGGGTTAACTCCTGCTTACAGTTAGTGGTTATCAAGCTAAATATAGGAATTATGCAAATTATCTGGCATACATGATTCTATTATAACACTAAAATGATAAAAACCGGGAGGAAAAGCCAAGGCTATGCTCAACACTGCTCATACCTTTCTGACTTGTAAAGCTCCTCTAAATACTTCTGTGGACAAAAGGGAAGTTCACAAAGAAAACGGCAGTGCCCTTTATTCCTCAAATATAAATTGGTACTAATCCATACTGCACAAGAGCAAGCACACCTAAACAAAGTATCCATCAACTTAAAATCAAAGGTGGACAATCTTTCCCCTAAAAATGTTATAACAAATACACAGACACTAATATCCAACTTGAAAAATTTTACAATAATACAGAATTTTTGAGGTATCGATAACTATTACTAAATGATTCTATTTTTCCAAGATGACGATTTTTTTTTTTTAATTCTGCTGTCTTGAAAGGAAAAATATGTTCTGTAAGGGAAGTCATTCAACAATAAGAATTTAGATTGCTGACATGTAGCTACTGTGAAATAGAAAAATACTTTTTTAATTTTAATGCTAATGTAACAGCTCAACACCACTAACATACTTACTCAAAAGGCAACTTCTCATCATTTGGCTTTATGCATCGTACATAATGTGGGGTGGTTGCATTGAGTGTCACCATCAGTAAAGACAAAGAACTCCGGAACTAGAAAACATCAGACATAACAGTTTTGCTAATGAAACATTTCCAGCTAAGGAAGAAGTCAAATCTTAGGGTTTTAATTCTATGTTAGGTTTTGGCTGGACACTGGGAGATTTTCTTATGGATTACATCTTAAACACAGGAAATTTAACAGTCCTGCTGTACCTAACAGTCTCCTATATATAAATTAAACACACCTACTTATACCCAGACCTGGAGCACTTCACTGCGGCTGGCTCTTGCTATACTGAAAACTGGATAGTCCACCGTGAATAGTAACAGAATACAGCACCATAATATCAGACTGCCCGGTACACTTCCCTGAAAGTACGAGCATCACAGAATAGCACATTTATGTAGTACCTTATTGCCAACAGTCATTCGGAGTTGTTTGTTAGGTGACTTGAGAACAGGTCTTGCAGATTTGATGTTTATAGTTGAACTGAAAGGTGAAACGGACACTGGATTGTCTTGAAAAAAATTTGCACACAGATGAAACTAAAAGTGTGGTGAAAGAATCACAGTTAAATACTGTGTAGCTGCAATAACATTTAAATAAAAATTATACCTACTGTAATGTCAAACGCAAACCCCATCCATCTTAATGCTTAGGCCACGTATTATAGGACTTAGAAGCAGAACTTTAAGCCACAAACAAACAACAACTGAAGAAACAGTTGCAACAATTCAGAGTCTATTGTGAAGCACTTCCACATTTCACAGACAAAACTCAACAACTGTTAAGTAGCGCTGCAAAAGCTATTTCAATATGAGGAAACACGGAATAAATACAGAAGAGAGTTAAAAATAAGGCCACGTAAGGTTATATTTCACAATATTTAATTTAAATTAAGAATGTGTTTTTTGGTCTGATTAAGCTAGCTGTTTAATAGTAATCCTGCAGTCTCAAGGCTGTAGACCTGAAAGGGACAGGGCTTTCAAGCAGATGGGAAGTGGCAGGCACATATAAGACATCTGATGTTTTCCCTGCCCTGGCGTTCTCTTAATCTCTTTTGAAGAACAAACAAAGGCAGCTGTTAATGATAAGCCACCTACCAAAGCTACATGTAATGACTACAGGAAAAAAAAATAAATTAAGTGAATTCTTTCGTTTCAAGGATTCCAAAACGCTATTCAAGGGAGATACTAAGAAAACAAAAAACACTAACATAACTAGCAAAGCACATCTATGAAAAAGTCGAATACCGTGTTTTTCCATCTTGCATGTTATTTTGACCGTAAAAATACACACTTGTAGACTATTAATAAAAATTAAGACCAAAATAATTGATTCAACCTATTAAAAAGAATCTTTTAAAATCAGATCTGAATGAATTCCAGTAAAATCAGTTATTCAGAAAATTAATCATTACTGATTGTTCACAAACCTTGCTCTCTTTCAAGATTTCAATCAATACTTCATGTACTGTATCTCTGTTTTTTTCCAGAAATCCTTCGTATTTATATTCTACCTGTGCAAATGGGTGAAATAATTAACCTTTCAGCAATCCATGAACAGTTAGCAAAACAATAAGTTTTACTCTAAGCTGTGGTGGCCAACAGGTCTTTACTAGTCTTAAATGCGACGGCCAAAACTCTGCTTTTACCAGTTTCATTACGGCACGCATACATACATGCATACTGCAAAATTAGAAGCAGGGCAAACTGTCAGAATCCACTATCAACTGCAATTTCCTTCTGCCTTCAGTAGAAATTTCTTTCCTCCTCTCTGCATTATGCTACAATTTCAAATCAAAATACCAGAAAAGGAATACATTTGAAATGTAAATAACTGAGACTAAAATGTGGACAGGCTACAATCTTAAGTATTTTATTTATACATTACACTCTTTTTCTGCCTCTTTATCTTGATGATTTATTTTTACACTCTCAAATTCATTACCTTAAGCACTTCTTATGTTTAAATAGCATGTTACGGGCAGTATTACCAATAAATAAATAGTACTATGTATTGAAGGCAGATTTTATGGAAGTTCCAAACCTGTGGTTACTATTTCCTCTATTTTGTAAGTTTGCTTCTTTTATGAATGAGCTACTGCTAGAAACAAGGTGAAATAATACTGGGTTGTTTACACTATACCTTATCAGCAAAGTGTTGAATGATGAAAGATGTGTTCGACATCCTCGGCTTTTCAAAGAGTGCATTTTTATTGACAAAATTATTATACAGCTTTTGAAGCCAGTTTTCATCTGTTCCATGAGGTAACTGTAAAAATGAGAAGGGCAACCTCTAACAAAACTCTACCGGACTGTTAAAAACTGCAAAACTGCTTACTGTCAAGAAATCCTGTCTGAATAATGCATCTTCAGTGAGTTACGAGGCCTAATAACAACCAGGTTTTGACTTTTCAGAACAGCCAGTGGCTCCCTGTAGCAAATCATTTTAAGAAATGTGGTCATATTGTTGTTAATTAGAGTTAATTCTCTGATGAGTCATAAATAATTTTGTCCTGAGAGTATGCTACCTATAACCAGGAACAATCTGATCCCTGAGAATGCTAATGAGCAGAATAACAGATAAGCTAAGAGATAAGCTCCTGTATTACTCCACAGTTTAGATTTTGTGCAGTATGACTTGCCAGTATCACCAAAGCACCTTTTACAGACCACTTTAAGAGAGCTCACCTTTCCGTGCCCTGTTCTTCAATAGGTTTGGAAGCCTAAGGGAACTACATAGATGTAGAAGAAAAAAAATATAGATTCAGGAATTGCTACAGCCAGGAGCAAAGAACAGAGAAAAATAGTAAGACTAAAGAGGAGAAAGCAAAGAAGTAGGTTTGGTGCATTCAACAAGAACTCACCAAAAGGAAAAGGAAGACTGTTTTTTTGTACGAAAATTAGTGATTCATGGAATAACTGAATTGTAGAAATATTGGTGGAAGAGACCCCTGGAGACTGGGTAGTCTAAATTCCTGCTCGGAGCAAGACTCTCACCAACACTAGATCAAGCTTCTGTTTGAACTCAAATCTTGAAAGTATCCAAGGATGGGGATCCCACTGCACCTCTGCTTTACTTGTTCTAGTACTGCACTACCCTCACAGTGAAGAAATCTAGCTGCTGGGTTAGATTCCAGGTAAGAATCTAGTTTTAGGTTCTTAACTTTACAAGAAAAAAAGAGACTTAAGTGGCTTACAATTAAAATTACCAAATAGAGGGCAAACATTAATGTTCCTTTAATAAGGAAAATGGTCTACTTCCCATTTAAAAGGAACAAAATATGGATTAACCCACAAGCTTTTTATGAGCTCATAAATACAAAAAAATTTAAATTACCAAGCACTCTTCATCCAGAAGTTCTAAAATGCCCATTTTAGCTTCAATAAGGTCAATGACAGGTTGGTTGTCATAGAAGTCTATTAAAGTCCATGGGATATCTTCCTTCATATATTCTTCTTGTTCAAGTTTAAAGACATGCTAGATATGTGAAAATTATGAAAATGCAAGGTTACAATTAAGGAAACAAATATATACAATGTGTGCATGTGGGTAATTGCATATATAAGATAGAAACAAAGTATTTATGTATTTTGTAGTATAGTATATGCCTGTCTTGTAAGAAAATAAACTCAGAAATTTTCATATGTATATAATATATGTGTGCATGTATTTATATGTATATAAAATTAAAGTATTTTTATTACTGGATAGCCATTATCCAGAAATATCCATTATTCAAATACAAATAGCATTTGCTATTATCCATCATTGATAATTTCAAAACTGAAGCACAATAAGATAAAGAACTATAACAAATGAAAGAACATACCAGGTTGAATTGCTGCTGCAGTTTTTCATTAGCATAATTGATGCAAAATTGTTCAAAACTATTCACATCAAATGTTTCAAAGCTGAAACACGTCGAATAAGAAAAAAAGAATAAGGTGATGCAACAGTATTGGAAAAAAAATCCCTTGCATTTAAATACAGATAGTATTTAAATACAAATCCTTGTCAGACTTTGGAGCTATCCTAATATTTCTAAGAAAATTAAATAGCCATAAGACTAATGAAGATGCTAAGGCATTTCAAAACTTCCCTAGAAGTTAATGTTACCAAACATAACAGAGCTAAAAAAAATCCAGTTAAATCTAAAAGTATCACATCAAAAGTTACACTTAATCCTCATTCACAAAAAATACTAGTATTTATAGTTGCTGAACACTTCCACTACTTTGGATGAGAAAGAACTTACATGACTATGACCTTCTAGTAAAACAAAACCCTCCAAATTCATTAGCAGCACAAATCAAAAAGTGCCTCTTACCAACTCCAAAGAAAATGCACAATTTAAAGTAAATTTGTTTCCAGAGACATTCTTACCCATAAATATCCAAAACGCCAATAAAAGTATGTTGTTTGCCAGGGAACTGCAAAGCTTGGTTGATTCTTTCCACAATAAAGTCAAATAAATGAGAATAGATCTTCTTTGCCAGAGCATCCCTTGCATTGACAGCCTGAGCTCTTGTCATTGGCTTTATTACAGTCTCTGAGGTAGTGATAATCTTTCGGTGGCACAGCCATTGTGCCATTTTGTCACAGTTTAAATCCAAAAGTTCACAGAATATATTGAGATGTTTATCTTCCAGCTTTAAAGAAGATAGATAAATATTATTAGATTACATTTAATACTTTAACTGTTGTCTAGACAGTGAATTCCTGGCACCACTGACATCAAACAATGACTTATATTTTTAGATAGACAAGGGGCTCTGTTCACTTGTTCATCTGGCAAAATACCAAGAGCTAATGCAAGTAATACTGGATAGAGCTCCTGATCCAGGAGAAAAAAACGTAGTCTGGATGAGATGCTTTGGATTAAGACATTGAAAGAAAAAGTTACTTTAGTCTATGTTTAGGTGTCCTTGCTTTTTAGACTTGCATCATCTGCTGGGACACATTCTGAGCAGCTTTGACAATGCTCTGTTTCCTGTATCCTGCAGACTTTTGGAAAAGCCAAATGGCTTTTCCAACAGCTGTGGAACAATTGGATATGGGGTTCTCTTAGCCATATTCTGCCTTTTATTCAGACTTTCTGAACTTGGGTACAAAACAGGATTCACATAAACACTCACTCTGAGTGATGTGTTCATACAGATGAAGATGGAGAAATCTCTCCAGTGTAGTACACCAGATCTAATGCTGCTCTGAGCCCCAGATATGAGGAAAACCATTGCTAAAGGATTTTTGGCACAAAATATAAAAGAAAATGCTGATATGTGAATGAACTACTTCCTTACACTGATGGATGATCTTTCATCTCCAACAGCTGTTATTTCCACGTTGCCTAAGTGTAGGATTGCCGCCAGCATTTTAAAAAAGTCCATCTGAAAATCCCTCTTCAGACCTAAAAAAACAATTCTTGATTATTTTAAATACTCAGAAATAGTACAATTAATTAAAATAGCACAACGCTGGATTACTTATTTTGTTGTGTAGCCAAAAATTGTACAGCATCTCTGCAGACTACTATGCAAAGCCTCGGTTCTGCCTACTTTTTCCCTGTCTGATCGAATGAGACATTAGGCATAAATTCCTGTATCTCCCCAAGTGCCAGCTCAAGTCTGATTTGGCTTTCACGTAAGCCATAAAGGGGCAAAGAAGCTTCCAATTCCACTTCTGTCACAGCATGTTAGCATAAGGGTCAAGAAGGCTCCAGCCCGTAGTGATTCTGACCACTAACAATGAACACCAATTGCTAACAGCCATTTGTTCTTGCCTAGTATGTTAAAAACCAGACCAACAGTGCAATGTATAAGCTATGAAGGAAATTATTTTGGTAATTACTAATAACATTTTGAACACTTCAGAAACAATCCACCTTTGCCAATTTCAGAAAAAAATAATTTTTTTTAATCTGTTGAGTAGGTATTCCCAAGAATTTACCCAGTAAGGCAAATGTCTTCTGAGTCTCCACCATATTTGCTCTGTCATCAACTCCTTCTATTACTGTGCTGCCACCCATTCCTGTGTAGTTAAATTCTTCTGCGCTTCCTATAGATAAGGAGCAAAAATTGTAATGCTGGAAAATTTGGGATTGGGGATAGTCGCTTCTTAAAGACTCTTATAATACCAGAAAATTATAGATGTTGTCAGATGACAGCTCTTCAGCAATGAGCTGGAGGTCCTCTTTTCCTGAGAGAAATCCATGCACCTAACTCAGTTAAGCTGACATGAATTAGTATTCATAACTCCTAGCAATCTTAATAGTTGATCTAACAAACAAACAGGAATGAAGACTGAGTAAACATATACCTAAGGTCTGCTCCTCCCAGGTGGCATTAAAGCTTCTCTGGAAATAAATGAATCAAGCCCCCTAAACTGTCATTATGGCATCTGTCACTACAGCAATGTTAGAATAAGATTTTCAAAGACACTTAGGTACTTGATCATGCACTATTCAAGTTACTAGGGATTTGCTACCAAGTTCAATACAAGCAGGATTAATAGCTAAGTGACTTAAAAATGCAAGTCCCATTGTAAGTCTATGAGATTTATGCTATAAAGCGCTTAACATCCTAGCACTTGAAAATCCAATCTTCAAAATACTGCAACGCAAAAATGAAGAGTAGGTTACTTTCTTGAGACCTACCCAATTTAAGATGCTTAAATTCAGGTTGCATAGCAGATGCACACAACTGATAAAATATATGGTAGTTTCTCTCATTCTCTGACTGTAAATTAAAACAAAGAATACCATTACAGACAGAAAAAGAAAACCCAAAACAACAATCAAACAGAAAAACATTTGATATTCAACATTACTGTAAAAAGATAATGATATTTGAAGGCTAAATTCTTCTGCAACATTGTTTGGCAAAGAAATCGCCCAATATTAAAATGGCAGATCTTGAACTTCAACAAGAGCTTTGAAAGCAATAAATTTAAGTATACTTTATTAATGATATGCTGAAATCATTCCCCAAGGCTGTTACTCTAATAACTTCTTGAGCCTGAACAACCATCTACTAATAAGAACTGACAAATACTGTAACAAACAACTGTGTAGGAGTGCCAGCTGAAACACTGCCCCGTGGTAACTCAGAAAACTCTATTTCCAAACCATCCTTCAGGCAGCAGATATATAGAAGTATTTTTCATAGTAATTAAAAAGTTAACAATACTACTAAAAAGAAAAACTTTGTAAAAATAGTTTTATAAAATTAAATGTTTTCTGTAGTAGATTATCACAATTATGCTCTGACACGGTAATGAGTCACATGCAATAGGCCCTGGCCTTACAAATTTTTGGTCATTTTTTTACTGAGACTCCCTCTGCCCTATATACACTGTTCCTTGTCAGATACAATTGGCATGTGTTACTGTTGTGACTGAATGTCACAAATTTCTCAAATACTTCTTGCACTTATCTCGGGGAATTGTCCCTGAGATACATCCTCCGCTTAGCATAAGGAAGAACATGGAATAAATTAGTTTCTTATTATAAATAAGACTAGCTCCTATTAAAAAATTAATCAAATGCTGATTAGACGTACTATTCAAAACTTCACATAACATTTTCTACATGAAACTAGTAAATGACAGTACATTGGTAGCTGTACTGACATTGAGTGTTTTTAACTTTATTTTACCCACCTGAAAGACAACTCTGGATTTCTCAAGCAGGTATGTTCTCATGTTAGCTCCAATGATCTGGTAACTCTGATCAAAACTGATTTCAGTGTATTTTCCAAATCGACTGCTGTTATCATTCCGTGTGGTTTTTGCATTGCCGACAGCCTACAGAAAATATAAACTTTTTGTTTTACTTGCATCTGTCATAACAATAACTTTGTCAAAACACGACTCAACTACAAGTTCCTAAAATCAAAGGTGCTCAAGGATCGATCTAGCATTGAGCTGTAAGATTTAAATTTTGAGGCCCTGTAAGATTTAAATTTTGAGGCCCAAATTTGAAGATAAGCCTCAAGTCAAGCAGTATAACACTACATACACTGAGAATTAGAGAAAGTACATCTTTCCACCATAAGGAACATTAACCAGTTTCTATTCCAATTCATAAAAACAAACACACAACTTGTTCAATATTGTTTTCTCATCATCCAATTAACAGGATGTGGTCAGATAAAACTCTGGAGGCAAACTAGTGCTTCCAAGGGGCCACTGGTAAATTATGCAGAACCTGGGTGCTCCTGAAGCTGACTACCTCTCTCCATCAGTAACGTTCAGAGGCTAAACTTTTAATTTAGGTATCTAACTCGGGCAGCTAAAATATCCCTAAAGATTTCAAACAAAGGTTCCCAGCAGTTCTTTCCTTGACGGCTACAGACTTGACAGATACTCTTCGAAACCTACCTCAGTTATTGGATTGGATGCCAATACTTTATCCTCCACATGTGCATTGCTGCTTGACCTACTCACAGTGGCAAAGTATCTCATAGTGTATCTTGCAGACACAGTCTTTCCAGCTCCTGATTCTCCACTGACTATAATAGACTGATTTTTGTTATTTCTGAAAACAAATAACCAGACAGTTTAAATCAGAATTGTCTAAAATGCATGTACAAATGTAAGAATTATATACACAAAACAAATGTATGAGAACACAGCTGTGGTGAACTCTCTTATCTGTTCCATCTTTCATCTGTTCTTCTCTTACTCCTCTCCAGTTGTAACCTCTAGGCTGATGTCATTGCTATTCACTCAGCTAAAACAGTGTTTTCCCCCTCATCAAGAATTAATATAGTTATGAGTACTAGAAATTCCTCAGCTGGTTAAGGAATTACTCCTCCTCTAGTTAAGTTAGCCATTCAAAGGTATTCTTAATAGCCAATGGCACAGACACAGTTAAATTAAATTAGAATTAACACTGACTGCCACTAGACTTCTAGTGTTATTTACGGACATTAAGCAACATACTGAACCTTGCCATTTGCTTGTATGCTTCTTCTGCCACCGCAAATATATGTGGATCCATGTCCCCCATGTTTTGCCCACTATATGCATGAATAATAGCATCTCCATATATTGGCAACTGTTTATAGGGGTTTATTGCAACCAAAATTATTCCTACAACCAAGTTCACAAAACAAAAACAAAAGATAGGTTAGTTCAATGAAATTGAATTGCCAGGTTTTGGCAACAACGGTTAAGCTGATACAAAGTAGCAATATTTTCTGAACTAGGTAGATCCTGATCAAACAAGTCTATACTCATACAAAAATGAGTTAATTTGAATGAATTAAACTACACTTGAGGAAAACACTGCTCACATCATATTGCAAACTAACCCAAGATTATTTTTTTTGTAAGAGTTTTTTATAAACCCTGCATTTTATTCTGCTTACCACTATAGGTGTAGATAAGCTTAGACTCCACAAAACGAACTTTAAGATTGTGTAGAACAGCTGGTTCATGGAGATAACTAAGTGCAGTGAGATCATTTTCACCAACAAGTATGTCAGGATTTCGTAGGGGTGGCAAAGCAGCTGGATCAACAGGGTAATTAAGTTCCTGTGAACAAAAATGACTTGAAATATCATAAAATGCATTATGTTTGCATAAACACAAATTGATCTTCTACCTTCACACGAAGTTACAGGGTTGACAGAGCCCTGTCTGATGTTGTACTTCGTCAACTCCATACATCCCACTGGACTTAGGGGACTTGGAGATCATGGAATTAAGATGGAGCTCTTTGTTGTTCATTAAAAAGAAAGCTACATTCTCTTTATTTACAATAGTTTGTATTGAAATCTGTAAAAATGGGAAATGTGTTTAGATCTCTAAACACATGCATATTTCAACTACAAAGGAAATGGTAGACAATCTGCAACTGAATGAAAGTAAACACCTGGTCAGAAATTAAGTCAGCTCTAGAACTATCCTTACTTGCAACCCTTCAGTTTTCTTTACAAAAAGTTTAAAACTCACTTCTGTTTCTTTCAACAATCATACATTTAGTACTTGTATTTACAAAACAGGAAAGCAGAAATACAGAAATACCATTTTCAAAATGTTAAATCTGTAAAGAACTCAAGATACTCAAATTAATCTTACGTATATGAACAACCTCAGGAAAAAAAAAGCGCAACAGATAGCTCTGTGAGAAATGACTATGCCTGCCTTGCACTTCTGATTGACTTCAACTTAAGATGAGTTTCAGTGCTTGTTTCAAAAGTGCAGTGATCTTTGAGGTATGTGTTCTATACTAATGTTATACAGATAGTAGAATTGCACTCTTCATATTTTTAGGTAACAGCTGTTTACTGTACAAATTTCACTATGCTAAAATTCTGGTCACTGAAGGGTTAGGATAAAAGAAAATATGGACAAATCATTTAGATCCTGTAATGAGTCCTATACCCCACAATAATTACGGCTTTTCTCCTTACAGTTCCATCTTCTAATTGCACATGGAGAAAACGGTCTCCAGCTTTGTAGTTTTTTGTGATTTCTGCAGACTGCCAGACTTCTTCATTATCAGGGATCCAAACCCTATTGTACTACAACAGAAAAACAAGATAGTAGTTAGCTTAGCTATTATCGTAACACCAGACTTGTATAAAAAGATAGTTTTCAAAAGTCAAGTGCAACCTAAAAGCTGAACAGGATGCCAGGACTTTGGGGGATTATTCTTAGTTCTGTCCCTCTCAGCAGGCTGTATTTTTGTGCTTTAGTTATTCTTCGTGAAAGAAAAAAAATGAGAGCAGACTCATTAATCTCAGACATGCTTGTTCTGCTCCTGTTTAGTGTAAAGTCTGCAGAACAACATAGCGTGCAGGAAGGTGAACAAGGGCCAGACTGTTGCCAGGCTCTTCAAACCCTCTAACACTGAACAAAAAGAATGAAATACACTTAAGGTAGAGCCCTGATTTCTAGGAGATTTCAAATCAGTGACTACCAGAGAAAGCACGTTTTTTACCAAAATGTAGACAATCACTTCCCTGAATTCAAATACAGGACACTGAACTTAGAAAGCATTTTGCCATAGGCACTGATGTATACAACAAGAAAGACTCTGCAGAGTTACCTTTCTTTTCATGGGACTGAATTGCAACCTCCAAACATCTTCCCCCATTCTAGGGCAAACTTCAAAGACTACTGTCAGGTTTCTTTCTTTACATGCAGTCTGCTGGCTTAGGTGAGCTCAGTCCCAGTAACATACTCTGACTCTGTCTCAGGAAGAAAAAACCCTTCCTAAAAGCACTTACTTGCAATGGAAGCAGATGAATTGTAATCTTCTTTTAGGTATTTGAAGAATCAAGACAGCAAAATTACCTCTAGCCTTCTGAAGTGTAAATGTTTGAACATAAATCATGCTGTTCAAACCACTGAGTTCTCCTATGATGGAGTTAAAATGCTGAAGCATTAGCAACATCTTTAAATGCTCTGCCTTAGAAGCTATAGGAAACACCCTAGGGAACTGTAGGAAACAGCATTCCTAGAAAGGACATAACAGCTGGCAACCTCAGTAAGTCAGGAGTTTCTTCAGTGATGTGGAGTGTATCCTTCTCAGCCTGCCAGGATTTAACAAAGCAGCATCCCTAAAAGCCTCCCTAATCAACTCCCGCATCAACTATGTGTTAATAGACATTGGTTTTAGTAACATTGAAATCACTTCTGTTCAGGGATTTGCAATTTGAAATTACTTCTGACATGTCACCATCTTCCTTAAGCCTTGGTGCACAATATTTTTTATGCCATATAGTGTGTGTCTCAGATGGCAATGACATTTAAGACAATATTTGGAGAGGATAGGAGGAAAGACAGTGATATCAGGGAAAAAAAAGCCTGAAAATCACCAGTACATGCTAGTACTGAGTTTCTTTTGGGCCATCTCTCCTCTAATTTGTGATAAAGTAACACTAGACAGAACAGAATCATTCAGTCCCTACTTGCACAAGCAACCACATCATATAATCTTCTTCCAGCATCTTTCTCTTTTGATAGCCAGAATGCTACATTTAATTCCCCTAACCTAGCTCTATTCATGGTTGGTTTAAACTAACTGTGTTTAAATAA
Source organism: Ibidorhyncha struthersii (assembly GCA_013398815.1). Lineage (NCBI taxonomy): Eukaryota > Metazoa > Chordata > Aves > Charadriiformes > Charadriidae > Ibidorhyncha > Ibidorhyncha struthersii. The sequence continues at coordinate 224,325 of VZSZ01003184.1, read as the reverse complement.
ACCCATGAGAACCGGTGCAGCTGCTTACTTGAAAAATTAACATTACTCAATGATTCCATGAAGTGTTAGCACACCCACAGATACCTTGGAGACTCATATACCTTCTCATGTTGGTGTTGCAACCATTGGTTTTGGCACAAACGACTTTTTTTTTCCTCTCTAATTTGGAGTAAGCCCTGGAAGCTCGAGCAGATCCTCAGAACATGAGGGTCTCTGCCCCAAGAACCCCACTGAACACATCGCCAACTGCGGGTGCCTACAGGTACCTACAAACTGCAGTATACCTCAACAGTAGCTTTCTCAACTCTAACCTCTGAGGATCAGCACCAGATGATTTAGGGTAAGAGGGACTTTCCCAGTGACATCCTGCAAGTTAGCTTGTGTTGTTCAGTGACCTCTCCAGTTGAGTTTTCAGTATCTCTAAGGATGGAGACTGACCTTGCTGGTCAACCATACATCAACCTGGTGTGTACGTCTGCTGATGAACACTAGTCAAAACCTCAGCCACTTTCATGATACCTCTTTGCTGATGCCTCCAGCATGATGGCATTTTGTCATGCAAAGTCCAAAATCACAAAGACCTTTTCTAAACAACACCAAACCACTATGATGACAATGTTTTCATTTAGCCAACCAAACGCAGAAAACCCCACCTTCACAAATATCTATTTAATGGGCAAATGAAAAACACAGCTAAACGGTATCAGTTTTAATTTTGCTTTATCCATCTAAATATAAATTGTCATTCCTACACTACACTGATTTCCTGGCTTATAAAAAATACTTATCTATTCACAGCTGTTAAACTGAATTCTTTATTGCTGTTACTCTATGTGAGTCAAGAATATCACCACCACACAGCCTCAGAAGCACATAGCGTGTTCCCATGTAGGAAAGTGAACTGCGCCAGGTCACGGACAAGAAAGGGAGGAAAAAGCATGTGATCGAAGTACTGATTCTTCAGAAAAGGTCCCTGCAGTTCCAGGAGCCTCCATTAGCAAATGTACCCAGCCTGCCAAAGTTCGCTTTCTCCAAACCCTGCCTTACAAGTAAACAGAAGAGAGTTTGCTCATTTTCGTATCAAGTTACACCCACGCTCCTTCCTCCCCTTCACCTGCCCAACATTATTCCTGATTAAAAAAAAACCATTTGTTCTTTCTGCTGCTCAGAGTGTGGCACCAATACAACAAATTAATAAATACCAGCGCAGCGCACAGCTAAACAGGAGTTTATTATGGCAGCTGCTTTTGTGATAGGAGAGAGACAGGCTTATAAATCAGTAACACATACATGTTATTTCTGTTATTTAAAGCTAAGTAAACAAGTCATACGTCACAACACTCTGGCGACTACAGAAAAAGTGGGAAAAATTGTGCAAAAAAAATACAGCAGCTGCATTAGGGAGAAAGAATCTTTGGTTTAGTGCCAAGTTCTGCCAAACATATTCAATATTTGCATAACAAAAAGAGCACGAACTCCACAATTGAGTGGCCAGGGAAGCACTGTTAAACTTTAAAATTGCCTAATCGCTGGCTACCGCCTCCGAGACCTACATCTCAAGACCAAAAGTCTCAAAAAAGGAGGTATTTCTCTCAAAAAGAACTATTGCCCCATGCTGCCCTGGGATTTTATAGCCGCTCAGCTGCGCTGTATCTCAGCTGTCGGATACAGGCGACGCGCCCTTACACACAGGGGACGCCTTCTCTCCGCCGGCTCCAAACCCGCCAACT
>VZSZ01003184.1:173631-222577 GCA_013398815.1 Ibidorhyncha struthersii | reverse complement strand
GGCACGCTCCGGCGAGCTTGGCATTACTCTCGCGGCCTGGTTCCGCCTCCTTCCCCTCACGGGGCGGCCGCGGCCCCCTCAGCGGGCGCGGCAGAAAGCACCGCCCCTGCCGTGGCGGTCCGGACCCCCTCAGGGCCGCCCCCCGCCCCGCTCACCTGGGTGTAGAGCTCGGCCAGCGCCATGGGGGCCGANCCCCCGAGGCGTGGGGAAGCGGGGCCGGCCCGGATGCGGGGCCTGTCCCGCCCGGGCGCGGCCCTTCCCCGCGGAGGAGGGGGAAGGCGGTTGCCCGCGCTGCTCGCCTCAGGGACCCGCAGCAGCCGGTGGAAGCGTTCCCAACCGCGCCCGGCTTTTTATGCGGCCGGCTTGCACGCTGTCCCCAGATTTTGGGAGGTATAGAAATATAGTGGGCAGTAGCGCCAATCACCGCATTGGCAAGGCTGCCACCTTGGAGATGGCTTTAGGCATTAGGAATGCAATTGGGGTTTGAAATGGCTTTGAGTGCTGAGCAGCGCCTGGTTCCGCTCCAGGAAAAACGGGTGCAGAGGCGCCTCAGTTAGGAGTGGTTGGTTGGGAGCACTGTGTTTATTACCGTACTTGCTTCTACGGCCTGCAAATCCCAATGGCGTTTGCCATTTTCTCCTGCACGTTCTGCTGTTCTGAGTAATTTTTTGACGTCCAGTGTACTGGTGTGCAGCACCGTGCGCTGAACGTTCATAGAAAGAAATGTACTTTGCCATTAATATTGTATGGTTCATTTGTTAACATATAAACAAAGGAAAGGAAATTAAAAAAGCCCTTGCTGATGTTCCATTTCCAGGCTGCCCGAGTGATCACGAAGGGAGCCATTCCTGGCCACGGAGCGAAAAACAAACATTAATTATAAGACACCATGAAGGAGTTTCCCTTACAAACTCAGGACTAGGTAAACACAACTCAGAATGCATTTAGTAAGCTTAGGGCACTAATAGGTATTACAGTTAAATACCCTTTACAAGGAAGAAGAAGTGAACGGCCGCAGCGGCGGGTGCTGGCAGGTGGGTACGTGCCCCAGGCCCGCCCGCCCCGCCGGCGCCCGACAGCTTTCGTGGCACAGAAGACAATGTTTTAGCAAAGTACAAATCTTAATTCTTATTTCAGTAACAGTTAATATTTGGTGACAAAATATCCCAACAGAAGTGGGTTACGTCAAACTGTTTTCAAATACGCCCAGCGGTTTATGGCAGCCTGTTGGTATCTGGGTGGGTATTTATACAATCCTCAGCTTTTAACTAACTCCCTTGGCCGTCAGCACCAAGTCTGCCACGGAGGAGGAGGAGGGAACCCGTGGGATCGTCTGGGGACTATGCCAGCATACAGCTTATGGACAACCAGCCAATCAAACGAGCAAACAAAAAACCCCAAAGCAAATCTTACAGTTGTATTTTTATTTGGACATTTTCCAGTGATAGCTATTAGGCTACAGGTTTTATGATGCATACATTTACTAAGTACAACATCAGACACTACAACAGATCAGAGCTTGGGCCATTCTGACAATGTTTTGGTTTTCATCTATGTACTGCACTGGCATTGAGTGAAAACCTATGTTTAAAGGCTTTTATTTATCACATGAAGTATCAGCATCTTAAAAAAACAAGTGTTTACTCATAGTTTTTGCACAGTATTTGAAATGTGTTCCGTTTAAATCACAAATTACATAGACCTTCAAATTGCAAATGCTGGTGTTTCCAAGTTGGGAACAAATGTTATTGGATCTCAATCCACTTTTCAACATTGAAATTGATCCTATTTTTTTCCTGTGATAGAACAGACTAATCGCATTTAACTGACTTACGCACTTTTACGTTCCATCCCAGATTGAAGTCTGAGAAGAAATTTTTCAAAATTTGGATAGAAGACTGTGTCCTAAACATCAGAATAAAATGATCACTGGAATAAAAACACACCAAACTGAATGAGGTAATTATTGTGCAAAATCTCTAGAATAACTGTATATAATTCTAAGGGGTCATTGACAAGTATTTTTCCAGCATCCGATAAAATCTATCGTAGCAATAGATAATAAATTAAAATATAAAAGATATGTCCACATTAAAAGAGCATAACAATGATTCAAAGGAAAAAAAAGTTGTTAAAATAATTCTGCATTATATTCCATGGTTAAAGAGATATTTGTCCTAAGGTGAAAGATATATTATACACTGACACTAAAATTTTACTTCTGAAAAGTGCATGTAAAATACTGCCATGTAAAATGTTAGATGAATTATCAATTACACATCTATTCCAACTTAAAAATATTTTCCTTTAAAACATGTCAAGCAGCATATACTTTTAATGTGATATAAAAGTAATACCAGTCAAACCACTGAGTTTAAGGATAATACCTATAAATTACTAAACACTACTTTTTTTAAGGAAACCATACAATAAGGCTTTTTACAGGTAAACAAACTTAAAAAATAAAGAAAAATACATTTAGGCATACATTTTAATACACTAATGCTTAAGTAGTGGATACGTTTCCTGATCTACAGTATGAACATACTGTAATGCCAATTGTTTGTTTTTCAATAGGAGAAAAAAATTGTAGGTCAGCATGTTCTCGCGTATTTTCTTTCCTAACCTCGTTACTGGATGGGAAGGCTTTCCCATTACATTCTCACATGTACAGTACCCCTAACAGCCTGAAAACTACATTACACCTTATTTGGAGCCACTTAACAGTAGCTGTAGTTTCAGAAATCAAGTAACATTTGAAAAAAGTGTTTGGTATACCATGCACAGGAAAACAATCTAAATCATTTAGCAAAGATTAGGTTCTTGGAAGTACTGGCATGATCCATCAAACATAATATGGGGCATACGCATTTGAAAATAAGATGACATGAGCATCTTAAAATGATACTGACAAAGTTTAGGTTGTCTTTACTACCGATTTTAGGAGCCATACAAACAGCAGGTCTACCTCTCAAGTAAAACTTTACTGAAATGTTTCAGTCTGCTTAACAGCAATTTTTTTCTGTGAGTTCGCAGGCAAACAGATTAGTACCAAATAGTCTAATAGTGTACCTCTAGATAATTTCTCAATATTTTAAAAGAAATTAATGTTAATGCTAAGTTGCTAATTGTTATAATGCATAAAAAATATTGCACAATGCAATTGAGCAATGTGTGTGGCTTTTTTTTATACATGTATATTTGAGCCATACACCACAAACTACCTGTTTTAAAGTTCAGAATTGGAACCTTAAGCAAGGCTTCTGCGCTTACGTTGCACATTGTGAAATGTGAATTCTATATAGCAGATCCAAGATGTGTGAGACAAGAATCTTTCCAGTAAGGTGTGCAATATCCAAAATAACTCAGTTTCTCATTATGCACTCTGGATCTCCAACCATTAAATCAGCATGTATCATAGTCAAATGACAGCATCATAGTCAAAACCTACTTAATGTTCTTGTTAGTCAGCCTTTCAAAGAATGAGAGCCTTGGGCTACCGCAGAAATTTTCTATTCAAGTTCTTCCTCTCAAATTCCAATATGAAAGAATACTTTTTTCTTTTTTTTTTTTTAAGTGGCAACAAAACAAAAGAGATTATACTCAAAATACACAGTTGTCTCTGGGGTCTACAAACAAAGAAGAACATTAGACAGACTACGAACTCTAAATAAATACTAAAATCATTATTGACTTCTGATCATCTGCTTCAAGATTCTGTATTTTTAGCTAACTACTTTTAAAAATAATTAAACATGTAATTTCCAGTGCGCTACTTGTGCTTAGTTACCATTTTCCTCTACAGGTGTTATTTGATACCATTAGCAAAAATCCAGATAAAATAACAGACTGCATCAAACTGTAAATAAGGTTGACAACAAAAACCAAAGTATCTTATTTTTAGTGCTTAGTATGGTACTGTCATACATTTAAAAGAACACAATATGCAGCAGCGATTTGGTATGCTTGGTAAACCACAGTACTAACAAATGAACACCTAAGTTATAGCATATAGTGAGCTATAAGACTTATCACTAGAATTTATGTCAAGCTGACATAAATAAGGAAGTGGTTTAAGAAATAATTTTTTATATTGCCAGTTTGTGTTTCTCCATTCCAGTTTTTACAAATTAAATGTAACAGGCTCCCAAGTGACTCTGTATTCTACTACAAAATGCCTTACTTTCAAGTCTTCCATGTTCAGGACTGTGACTGTCCCTGTTGGTCCCTGCCTATGAGGAGATTACATATGGAGTTTATTTTACACTATTTAAATATGTTACTAAAGATCTAAAAATGTCTCTAGACAGCTGAAGACACAATTGTTGTCCAAGCCCGATTTCCATATTCTGGAAATGTATGAATCAGTGATGTCCTCATAAATGCAATGACTGAACACAAATGCACATCTTTCTATTAGCCTTCCATCTGTGGTGCTGTTACGTGGTTTTCCAGCTACTTTTACTACAGATCTGGGCATATATAGATTGTTTGTTCAGAAAATGTGTTTTCAGTGGCTCACTACGTTTTAACGGTAAAGATATCAGGCAACTGATTCTCCATCTAACACAGACAGTACATCCTCGGGATCAGACACGTGATATGAAGCCCAGGCCCAAGCTGGCTGGGATCTGAATGGTTTCTAATGCCAGAGAGGATGGATTGAATGGAAAAGTAACAGGAAAGATGTGTTTAGCATCCATGAGCAACTGAGGAGAGTCCTTCCTGTCTCGCAGACGCATCTGCAAAGATAAGAAAGTGATTACGTTAGCATTTAGTCACCTCATTGATAATAATCAGCTTGCAAAGAGGTAGTATTTCATCTGTGCTTACAGATATTCGTGTGTGTACAGACATACACTCTACCCTAACTTGACCCGACACATTTGCAACAATTGTGCCATTAACCTGTAGTTACTTTCGTCATTTTCAGTTCTGCATATCTCCCCTTTACAATGCAATCTGAAGATATTTAGATTCCCTGCAAAAGGAAGAATTTGCCCACTCTCTGGTAACTGCATCTTTTCAGTAAGTGGAATTATACTTTTATTTCAGTTCTACCTTCCCAATCTCCCTTATCCTGCTAGTAATGCAACTAAATTTCTAACAGACCAGAAAGATCATCTTTCTTTCTTTTATTTTGCTCCACTGGCTGCTTTTCTTTGGAGTTTTCAAAATATTTCATTTTCATCAATATATAGAAACCTAGAAGGGCCAAATGAAGAACTTTGGAACGAACATAGGCCTCAGTTTTCAAAGCAGTCGGAACTTCTCATGCAGATACAGGTCTGACAAAAGTAACTTTGCATATATAAATGTTGCCACTTGAAAAGTTTGCATACAAGTGTGTTTACATACACAAAGATGTATAAGCACCAAAACCTCTCACCTTCCAAAAGTTTCACACATACTGACAGGGAAAGTAACATTTTCATGCAAGTCTGGAGGCGGTAAATTGTGATAGCTTAAAATTCTAAGGCTGACATCACCTTTTCAACATAGCTAAAAAACGATAGCTGAAAAGCCTGGTTTACTTCAGATTCCTGAATGTATTTCAGGACACAAGCTATTTTGTCTCATCAGGGGGGTTCTTAGAAATAGTCATATGATTTTTGATGAAAAGAAATAGCCATACCTGTATTGTACGTATAAATGATACCAAGACTCTCTCTTCAAACTCATTAACTGGAGTATACAAATTCAGAACTTTTACAATCTGTGAAGAACAACAACCATTCTTAGGTACATTTTACTGATGAATCGACAGATGCATCCATGGTTACTAATAATATACTTTTAAAATTAGCTATTTTAAAAAGAAAATTCTTTACAAGTATTTGTTATTTTTTGCTTTATTGTTTGATACATAATTCCATCACCTGCTTAACGCTATGTGTTCTTTGGAGGTAGAAACTCTAAAATTCTACGTGTGCGTGGAAAATACCAAACTGTGGAAAAATCAGATGATAAGTAACTGGTTGTGTTCCTACACCCCCTAGAAACATGCTGTATTTCTTCCCTAATTTTGACCCTGTGATTATGACCACCTGTAGCTTCCAATGAAGAAAGTCTTGACTTCACTATTTTTCAAGAGAGTGAGCTGTTTCTCTAAAAACAGGGCTAAAGCCACTACAGGAAGGAACAGCAACATACAAACTTTAAATAATAATACGAGTTACATATGTAACAAAAACTTCTCTTTGTTTACACGATTCTCTTTTTAAAAAAAACACAATGCTTTTTAATGAAGTTAAAATACTTGAAGCATGTGGAATTTTAACTTCTTATTTCAGTACAAAGCTAATAGGTTTTCCAGCAATGTGAATTACTAAATCACAATGGCTATATCAATGCAACCACTAGTGCCAACACCACTGTGACATTTCTTCCTTTTCCCGATAGGAATGTTCAGTAATCATCAAAAATGCTTGGATCCAGTTATTCCTGTACAAGCTCCATGCAAATGTAGCATGGTGAAAAGAAAAAGTGCAACCTATCTGTACAAAATCTAAGCTTTCATAAATAGAAGTCTTTGGCTGTTCACTGAGATACACTTGGTTCAGCCTTTCTAAGGCTAATGGGTACAGTAACTTAACACTTGTTTGCAGACCCTGAGACAACAGCTCTCTCTGTGTGAATTGTCCATTAACTTAACTGGACAGTAACTCCGATTCAAAAGATAATTTCCTAGTATCCTAGGCAGAGCTGCCTGGAGTTCAGAGATGTCTTAGAGTGAAGAGTTTTCTCTAAAGATTTTCACAAACTAAGAGACTATAGTACTACACACTGCACAATCTATGAGCTTCCTCTCATTTGCTTAAAACTTATTTTGAGTATCAGACCTCAGAAAAGATCTGGTCCTTTTTTTTACCCCTCCAATTTAATCTGGTTTAGTTTAAACAAAGTAAGAAATCTATGTGCAACAGCAGTGCAGGCAAGCATAGCAAACAGCAACAGAGCAGAGACCTGCTCAAAAGTGACAGCAGGACAGACAATGGGAGTTTGCTTACCTGGGCAGTAGTCAGTGCATTGCACATTGAACAAATGGCTTCTGCATCTTCATCCGTTTTCTTTTTTACTTGCAACAACTGTGCAGCCTGGATGAGGGGTTCCAGTGTTTCTTTAGCCCCACTATTCATCAAATTTTTATCACGTAGCCATTCTTCCAGCTGACTCACATTGTATCTGTACGAAGAGGTGAGAGTATCAAGACGTTAATGCCTGATTATGGCTAAATCAAAAGCACATGCCATTTCTCTTTCCCAGTGTTTCTTCTTTGTCCTGACATGTTTTTCCTTCGCGCTTGTCATTTCTTGTAATTGTGTCTTCATACTGTTTCATTCTGATTAAGGCAGGAAATTTTGAGTTTCAAAACAGTTAGAAACTACGGCCAAAGAGTCCCACTAACTTGCTTTTCCCATTTGTTTCTTCTCCTATTGATTGCAGGAATGTGACAAGTATAAGAAGAAAGGCAAATGAGATTTTGTCCATGCAAATGAACGGTGAGGCTTGTCAAGATTACTTGAAGGACTGGAATGCCTTGGCTAAATTTCCTGGCATATGCCAGTAGAACGCATTGAACAACTGATGCCAAATGCAGGAACAGAATAAGATAGCTTTACTGCAGGATGCAGCAACCTGCGGTATGGATGAACACAGCAGGTATCCACTGAGCCACCAGCATACAAAGAAAGCAGTGGGCATGTTTGTTATTCTTCTCTAAAAGTTACGAAAGCAACTACTGACATTTCACCTACAGTTCTGATTCCTACTTGATGATTAAATACTTTTGTTTTGCTTCTACCACATTTCCTTGAAAGCCCGGTAGGATTTGGCCTAAATTAACCAAGCTCCTTTTAACTGAACCACTCAAAATCAGTTTAACAGCATCTGCAACTGTTTCTGTGGAAAAATAAATATTCAAAGTGTATCTGCTATTCCATCAAAATGATGTTCACCAGTGTCAAGAGTTCACTAAGATTTCCAGCAGCACATTCGAGAAAAGTATAAAATGAGCTCTCCCACCTTATCTGCATTCCTTTGCTCCACGAGCACATGTCCTTGCGCAGGAGAAGATTATTAAGTGTTACAGCCCCAATGATGTAGAACATCTGCTTGACAACCTGTTTGATCAGCTCTGGATCCATTCCATGCTGACACATCACTGAATGGAAAGAGTTCAGCTGCCGAATAATGGAGTCCAAAGTGTAGGTTCCTTCGTCAGCAATGCTGGATGTTCTCTTCCGCAGTCCTGTTGGCTTCACCCCTGAGACACCTTGGATAGTCTCATGCTCCAGCATTCCTGAAACTGCATTTGATTGACAACACTATTATAATGGCTGAAAATTCCTATATGCAAGCATATTGTGCAAGACAGCAAAACTTAGTATTTCCACAGAAAGAGCAGGCTGGGCTTTCTTGTAGCCACACTCTTGCTATGACTTCCAGCATTTCTCTGTCCCCCTGCCATGTTCTGCAAAATCTAAGCTTACAGGGTTTTTACAAAGATTCCAGCATGTGTGTTTAAAAGGAAGGTCTAACTCTAGCTCAGCAAAATACTTTTTTTCCTCCCGTGGTCATATGAGCAGCAGTCAGCAACCCAAGAGCTGTTTCATTCTTCTAAATGGCATGATTGGAAAGCATAATGAAATTTTGTGTGAGGATACTGTCTGACAAGAAAAATGAAAAATACTGTTAATGAAAAAAAGAATATCTTTGAATGTAAGCTTCATCACTGCTAGCTATTTCATTGCTGATTGCTGTCCATAATAACAACCAGCCATTTTTCTCCATATTCATTTTAATTATGAGTTATCATGTAATAAACATCCAGATTTTTCACAGGATATTTCCCAACACACAGGGCAACAAATGCCACACTGTCCTAATAGTTCCTTCCTGTAAATGCATGGTTCATGACAAGTATGAATAAGTTCTATCAATTTATTCTGTCACTGCCAGAAGAACCAACCACAGTTTTTCCTTTAATCCAAACCTGTTCAGTGTAGTCCTTATCATCTATAAACAGAATACTACAAGAACTATTAATAAAACTCTACCAGTTAGGAAGAAATACAATATATGGCATATTACCACCATCACAGTTTTCACTTTGGTGCTATGGTGTGAAGTTTGAGGAATTCAACTTTGCCTTACCAATCATTGGTTGCAGAATGTTTTCCAACACTCGGACAAGTTGTTGGTAGATCTGAATAGCCAAGTCACTCAGTACTTGTCTGTATTCAGCTAAATCAAAATTAGTGAGGCAGTGTTCATTTTGACGAGGTGTATTATGCTTCATAAACCCCTGAATTAATAAAATAATAGAAACAAATGCTTCAATGGATTACAAAAATATTACACAAAAACAGTATTGATATTTTTTCACGCAACTGACAAATAATACTTTCAAAATAATAATCACAGCCCCTCAAACTTTTATTTCAAAGTTCTTCTGATTGAGGCTAATGCTAAGATTTGCTTTTCAATTGTGACTTGTGCCACATCTGCTTCCTTGACTTGCAAATTCAAATATCTGACACAGGAACAAACTATGCCAACTTTCTGGCAGGCAAGACCCTTCCCTCCCACTCCAGCATGGGCATTCTCACCTAGCTGTTTATAGCCAAAATCCCAGTTAAGTATGAAGAAGAAATTAGGCACATTACAGCCTCCAAACATAAACTGGTCTGCCATACTACGGTTAAAGGCCTTTTTCATAGGTACTTCAATGAATCATTACTAAACAACATAATTTTAGCAGCCAGGTTCTTCTACTTAATCTGAGTTGGCACTTTCAGGAGCACAATGTCATCTAGCTTCTGGGCCCCCAGCCAGCCATAAAGGGAAACTGGTTCAAATCTTATCTCCCTGTGCTTTCCACTGATTTTCACCATCATTCCAGAAAGTGTAGCTGTTTTAAGAGACTTTGAATAGATTTTGAGATATGACAGGAATTTCTTAAAGACTAGTGCTCACAATAGCATTGCAGAGCAAAAGAAACCAGAGTAGGAGCACTGCTCACCTCTTCTCCACTATATTGCTTCAAACAGTGCAAAAATCGGCAGGTGTTAGATAGCCAGAAGGATACCGTTTCAAAGTCATCACCTCTTTTCTGAAGACAAAAACAAACACATTTCAACAAGGACTGGTAGGAGGAATAAAATTGCTAGATGAACAGTTAAACACTTAAAATCTACTTTCTTGTTACTCAGATTCTGATGTTTTGCAAAAGTTTGTGTATCTCAGTAACATATTAGAAAAGCAAGTTTTCTGTAATGTTTTTCAAAAACTTTCAGAGTATTATTTCCTCCACAGATACGATCTTTCTGTGATTTACAGACCCATCTTAACTGCTCTGTGCAGAAATCACAGGGCAATGTGACTGCATTCCCAAAACACTCATTCTGTGGCACAATGACTCTTGCGAAGAGCCCAGCATGGAGGGTGGGAATGATGCAGAGTCAGCAGGAGGAGCAGAGAACAATTCAGTTTGCATCAATGTCACTTACGTCATAACCATTTTGGCAGCCTGATATGGAAAACAAATAAAACAAAAAGCCCTTCTCACCAAAGAACATAAAATCTAGTATATGCTGAGTAATTAAAATTTCTAGAGCTCTGTCGCATGCACTCCGTTCACTTAAATATGTCCAAAACTTTCTATGAATATCTAAGCTCCTACAGGATTGTTTACTGAATGTTTTTTCAAAACATGTAGCTTGATTAAATGCTTGGGGTTTGAGCGCCTCTGCTTTATTTAAAAACTATAAAACTCCATGAAGCATATTTATGTCTTAATATTGTCTTCAAGATACCCCTGGAGTAAACTCTCCTAGCCAACTCACTGCAAAGACTTTAGGCAGTAACATATTATCATCAATGTAATCTGTAGGTGAATCAAATGAGGAAATCTGTGAACCAAAACTGCAAATTAAATGTTTTAATTAAGTATTCTGAATTACAAAGGCTCACTATGCAAACTTTGACTGCATCCAAAGCTTTACAGGCATAGCTTCAGAGAGGGAAGTCTATCCAAAGTAAAAAGAAGGTAGTTCTTTTTCCACAAATTCCAACCATCTCTGGTATTATGTGGATAAAATTCTATCACTATGATGTGCTGCTTGTTAACAACGTTTTGTAACTTTGGTGGGAGGACTTTACTGGTCAGAAATCCAGAGGCAATTCATTGTAAGTCTTTTCCTTACTCCTCTAACATAAAATCAAAAGCAAATTTTAAATTAAATGTTTTCCTAAACCAAGAAGACTAACTAACCTTCAACACTTTTTTGATGCCATTGATAGTGGAAGTCAACAATGACCGCACTTTTTGGTCATCATTAAGGTAATCCGCATGACGTACACACATGAACAAAATATATGCTGGTAGTCCTGGAATCAGGTTGACGGCTACCCCACGTGGTTTCAGCTCTTGGGAGAAACAAACACACGTTGTTTTGTTAAGTATAAAGCCATTGGAAGGTGTTATATGTTGTGATTGCAACCTCCCCACTTAATTGTACATACATATCTGTATATGGTCAGTGAAAACAAAGCGTAAAACTAAGAGCCACTTTCTTGGTAAAATATCAGAACATAATAAAACATAGCTGCCTGCTAAAAGATATGCAGACACATTAATATGTACTATACTAATCAGGAAGGATGATTAGATTACAACAGACACTTAGGAATTTTAGATAAACTGAACACTGTCAAAACAAAAATAAGCTATTAATTTCATAATGCAAATTCTGTGTTCTTACCATTCATTTTTCAGAGTGTGTGGGAGCAGAGGAAGCCGCAAATAAGAAAGATGCTTACCTAAAATAAGATTCTTGACGAGTTTTTGTTCATCCTCCTTCTTATATTCTAACATCCCTTGGAAGTCCTTTTCTTTCCGTGGAATGTTAACTGGACGAATAGGTTCGTCAATGATTTGTCCAGGTGATATATTCTCCATCTGGCCCACTTCAGAGGGGAAATAAAAAGAAATTATATAATATTTTCAGTGAAAGCAATGCATACCAGAGGAAACTGACATTTCTAAGGAAGAACTCCTGCATATAGCACTTATCAACAAAACTCCCATTAAACAAAAAGATAGATTGTTGATAAATATATCTTGGGGTGGCGTTCTTCCTTTGAAGAAGAGTGGAAGTGTATGAATAGCATCCATTCATACAGACTTACTGCTGATTTCCTGGATCTTATCATATAAAAGCACAAAGGCAAAGCGATAGCCGTTAATCACTTAATCCCAGATTAATACTACAAGAGTCACTGTTAATTGTTCTGCAAAATGCCAGTATTTTTAAACAGTGATGTTTGTTGCCTATTGCAGTAAGTTTACCTTGACCATCAGCCAGGCACCCACACTGGCTCCAGCAGGACAGAGGAGAGAATATTAAGAGCAAAAGTGAGAAAACTCATGGGTTGAGATGAAGATGGTTTAACAGGTGAAGGAAAGGGGGGGAGCAAAGCAAAGGCAATCAATCACAACCCCCCACGGGGGACCGATGCCCAGCCAGCCTCCAAACAACAGCTACCTTGTATGCAAAAACCCCCTCCTCTGGCTCCTGACCTTAGGTGGTACAGAATATGGAATATCACTTTGGCCTATTCAGGTCAGGTCTGCCGGCTGTGTGCCCTCCCACCCCGCAGCTTACTGAAGGGGCAGAGTGGGGAAAAAAGAGGAGACCTTGACAGTGTGCAAGCTCTGCTCAGCAACAGCCAAAACACTGGTGTGTTACCAACATTGTTTTAACCGCAAATCCAAAACACAGCATCATAAGACTGCTATGAAGAAAGTTAATTCCATCCCAGCCAGACCTACTACAGCTTTTGAAGCTAATTAGGTGATTAACACAGACTAAACAATGTTTTCAGAAACATTTTCCCACTCCTTATTGTGTATGAATACTACTGTGATCTCCACAATATTGAAAGACTTCAAAAACAAACTTAGTTTGAGTAACCTTTCAAAAGGATGTATGAAGTATCCACCTTGTTGCTTACAGTGCCTCATGGTATCACATTCAACACCTACACCAACCTGATTAGGTCACTTGTTCGTTTTTGAAAAGCAGCTCATCTCATGAAAACTACATCCTCTTCTCCCAGCCCTCCTAGCTGCATGCAATTACAAGGTTTTGCGCATCCTCTAAGCGTGCTAAATGTGTGCCCCTGTCAAATGGGATAGGAAATGCAGAAATCCAAACTGGAGCTCAAGGGGAGCTGCCGCTAACTGAAGGATAATATACTCCTGTTAATCCAGGTTTAACTTGGAATCACTGCTCTTTTCAAACACTGTAACACTGAAGACTACACAGTCACTGATTTTAATCTTAGTAGTCAATGAAACAACTTATTAGGCAGTAAGCTTGTTACTGGAAAATTACCATAAAAAGCTTCTGAAAGATTACAACCAGGATTATTTAAAAACAAATTAATACTTCAACTTTATAACATTAATTGCTTTTAGGAATTAAAATGACTTTACTTATGCAGGGACATAATAAGCCCTCAGTCTCACCAGTCCTAAGATCCTAAGGGAACTCACTCTGACGCTCAGAAAAATAAAATTAGCTTAGTCCATAACCCAGTATTCTTGTATTCAAGTTTGGCCAGCAGCTCTGAAAGGAAACCTCAAATGGAGAAAGACAGTCTCAGCATTCTTGGCTCCAATGATACAGAAATTCACAAAGGAAAACTGGGTCAATTATTTTTGCCTGGTTCATATTTAGTATTGCTTTTGTCTTCACAAAACCAGATACTGTCTTTGAGTGCACACACAGCCCAGGTAACATTCCTTTGTGTTCAAATGGTTTCTGCCTTCAGAGAAACATCAATCTCCTTTACTCATCGCTTTAAAATATGACAAATCTTCTAAAGGTTTATAAAGGAACACACAGAGCTCTGAGCATACGTCCTGCTTCTGAAATCAATTAACAGAGGCTAACGCTACTGAAGACCTCATGCCCTCCTGACTGCTAAGACAGATAGATATGATGACAACGGGATCACAAAAAGTGAACCAAAACATTTCTCTCAAAATATAAAAGTACCTTCAAGTTCACCAATCTTCTTAGCAAATACTTTCAACTGTTTCTTTAACTTGCGAACAGTTTTGTCTTGCTTTTCAAGCTGCTCCATTAAATCCTGTAAATTAAAATGAGAGAAAGGTTAAGATATGAGAAAAATCCCATATTGTGTGACAGAGACAAAATCAGTGCTGTTAGAATTGCAAGGTGGTGAGGAAAGCTGATGCCATCCTCTGGCTGAGGTTTGCAAGCTGGTATGCTGCCTATAATACAAGCCAAATACCACAAATACTATTAAGTTATGTGCAGCATGACAAAGGCAAAGCTCTTAGGCAGGTATATTCTGCAGACACTCAGAACTAGGTCAGTTTTCATGGCAGAAGACATTTTGCTGCAAACACATCTCCCTCATGCTTCCTCCCTGCTCTTCCAAATGCCTCATGGAAATAATTTTCTTCATTATTTAACAGCTAGCCTGTATTTCTGCATCATTTATTCATGCCTTCAGGACTGACTTGTTATGCAGACCCATCTATTTTATAAAAGACGATAAAAGAGAGAGCTGTAGAAAGATCATAACTTGCACTCAAACTTACCAAAATCAAACATCCAAACATCTGACATTTCTTGTGATGCTCTGCCATTTCCCTATTGCTTGCATTTCCTTAGACTGAACCCGGGGTCTTATGTCTTTTTATTCTGTATCTGAACAACACCTAGCATCTAGAAGTCCTACTCTTGCAATAAATCTGTATTTTTCTTCCGAGGAGCACTCCCTAGAAATTTTTCTTGGAATAATTCTGTGATCCATGGAGGTACCCTCATAAAATAATCATGTAATCAAAAAAGGGGAAGTCTTTCTAAAGGAAGCAAAAACCTCAAGCTGAAAAAAACCTGAAAGCCATTCCAGGTGAAGGGTTTGAAAGCAGCTTAAAAGAAAACTGCCCTTTCGTAAGCATGATTCTTTGTGGCACTGGTAAGAACGTAAGGGACCATGAGCTCCTTGCCCCAAAAGCACCATCTGGGAAACTACACCTCTCCTAAAATATTGAAAAATATTAGTGCAGCATTGGCAACAGCTTAGAATTAGGCACAAAATTGTTCTTAATCATGTAATAAGGAGTTTACAACCTAATATAATATACTTGAGCAGTAAGATAATTAGGCCTGAAGAACAGAATCAAGGCCATGCTTCACATTCACAGAAGTGTTCACTTTTACAACAGAAATCCTGTTAATAACAATATACTTATTGTCACATATAACAATTTCTCCTGAAATTAATAAAAAAACCCATGAGTCCAACAGACTGTTTTGAATGTATCACTGAAGGGATATTATTTCTAAACAACAAATATGTGAGGAGGAATAAAGTTCCTTCTACAGTTCCTCTAAACAAATTGAACAGACTTCACATCTCGTTAAGATTTGGAATCTCGTGACTTATATTCTTTCAAGCTTACGTATGGTGCTATGTCAATTTGTTATTTTTAATTACTATGGAAATATTATTTCCAATTTTATCCTTCATATTTTGCATTTTTGAAAAATACTAAAAGGTTATGTATTTGGATTCTGATACATTTCTTCATTCCAGATGTCAGCACTATAAAGAGATCTATGAACAAATTCAGGCTATGACTGGATCGCAGGCATTATTCACCTTGGTAAGTATCTGTATGATCAGGCCTCTATTTTGTTGAACTGCATCTAAATGTATCAAAGTTTTAAAGCAGAGTGGTTCTGAAAACTGAGCATATTTTGCATCACGTACCTCTTTTCCAGGGCAGTATTAAGTAGTATTCAAAAAGAAACTGCTTTGCTCACAGCGCAAGGCTTATATTAGTAACAAAACTGTGCATCAAAAGGAGACACAGATTACACAGAGGACACTAAGACTAACAAAAAAAGCAGTGAGGGAAGTAATTGGCATCGTGAAGCTCTCTGCAGGAGATTTCCTTTGAAAGGGAGAAAGGGAGGCAGCCTGCCTTTCAATTAGTGCTCCAGAAATAGCGAACGAGACAACAGAGAAACAGGATTCACGTGATCTACATACAATCATCCGTTTGTAAAGTGAAATCCGGTAGGATTGATACTTCTTGGGATCATCTGCATACAACTCCTCATAAAACTGTAAAAATAGGTACAGGATTGTTTTTCCCCCTTCCTTTGAGACACTGATACCTCAGTAAGCACTATATAAATTAAATCAGATTAAAACAAGATCAAGAATATCTAATTTTCAGGTCATCTGGTCCTTAGTTGTGGTGTCCACGCCAGCCTCTCCCAGAGAGAAGCTGATGTAGATACGCTGCAGAACAGTCCAATCTTTTAAAAACAGGTAGTACTAATACTGTGAAAGTCTGGAATATAACCTTTGTGAGAACCTGGACAGGACATTTTCTTATGCTAATCAAGATGGCATTGCAGTGAATACTGCAATTCTAATATTGCATCTGGAAAGCCGGTAAATTATTTCCACTCTAGGGCTAGGAGTGGAAAAGCAGCATATATCTGACTTGGAGTGGACTTGCAATACTCAAACATCAGAAGTGAAATACTAAGGAATGAGTCTATATTTAACAAGTAAAATTACATTCATTGTATTTGAAAATAAAGAGAACTCCTCTGGGATGTAATTACATGACTGTGTGTTGTCTTGGGAACACAGAATGTGATGAGTAGGTCTCTTGGGGGGAAAAATGGCTAAAAATCATAACATATGACTAAGCAGCAGGAGGGAGCTGTCAGAGACGTTCCCCTTCACCTTTGCCAGTGGGTGACAGCTGCTGCTGAGGCAAACTTTCAGTCAGTCTTCCAGAATCTATTTGCTGAATTATCTGATGCTTTCCTCAAAACCTTTGGTTTTGAGCCTGACAATAATAGCTTCTGTAACACACATAAGCAGGAAAGACTATACCTTGGCTTGTTTAGAGGAAGCAATGACACTGAGAGCTAGGATTTTCCTCCTGAAGTAGCATAGTTGCCTTTACCAATAAACAGGGATAAGCCAATGATATTCCAATACGGGCCTCTCTGGAACATGTCCCCAGAAATGAACTAGCCTGCACATGATGAATATACTCCTTTGCAGGGAAAGCTAAGGAGTTTCACCCATCTTTCCTTCGTACAAACATGTTGTGCAGCAAACAAGGAATACCAATTATTAGCTAAGTGACTTCTAACCAAGTTTCTTTTTCTGGAACTATTTCTTTCTTCAAAACATACCAAATAGCTGGAGCTCATATCACAGTGGATTATCTGTGTAACTTCAGGCAGGGAGGAGGGAAATGGGAAGAAAAGTAACGTTAAGTAACTGAAGAACTACATCAGAGTTTTTCAACAAAATAAACAAACCAATATATTACAGAGGAAACACCACTACTTGGCACTAACATTTTTTATGATATCAATCACTCTATTTTGCACCGATTAAACTCATCAGTTGAAAGCTGGGATCCACGAGCTTTCTCCATGCCACAAACTTCCAGCAAGTTCCCCGAAATGTTATTACTTCCTCAGCAATCATAAGTCTCTCACTGCCATTAGCTTACCTACAAGAAAAATACCACACTTCCGCAATTTTTTGCAGGAGGTTGCCATCTGAAAGCTGCTAAGACCTTACAGGCGCAGCAAGTCTAAAGGTCCCTTAGCCTGCTCCTGCAGCATCATTTCCCTTACCAAGTTCTCGTTAGTCAGCCGGGTGATCTCATGCTGTAGACTGGCTTCGATGCGGGCCTCTGGAGGCAGCTGCAGGTTCTGCGCTAGGAGCTGCTGCTGGCGATTGTTTTCTTCCTTCAGACCTTGGATCTCACCTCGCAGCGATTCCAGTTCGTTCTCGTGGCTCTTCTTCTGCGACTGAAGCTGAGACTCCAGCAGCCTAAAGAAGTTGAGCAACAGCTGCGTGAACACACTTAGAAAGTTACTTCCCCAGTTCTCAGAGGGAGTGTAAAGCTTTAGCTGCTGCTCAGGAACAATTAGCCATGGCTTGCAAAGGGAAATGAAAAAGGCAGAGTACTCTTTAAACCCTTCAGTATGCCTTCTAATTAAATTAAGCTTGCATGATCAAAAAGTGGAGAGAAACTAATTGTGACACTGCTTTGCATTTCCTTTGGGATTGAAGACATACTGTGTATGGTGCCACTGAGAACATGTGGCAATAAACGTATTGCTGAGCCTTCACAGATTGTCACTGCTTTTAAAGGGGCTTTAAAGAGGTTTTACCTCTAACCAAATCAAAGTGTGTAAGATGAACTGTAAGCGAACTGTGTTCGCTTAAGCTAGGACCCTGCAATATTAACAAAGGAAAATATTTTTATAGTTAACTCTGTTCAGTCAGAAACCATTTAATTGCAAATGCACATAAATAATTTTTATTTTTACATTAAAACCAACATTTTGTAGAGGGTTGTCATTAGCGCAGGAAAGGTTAACCACAGAACCAAACTCAGGACTGGGATCCAGGAGCAGTATTTTATCCTCAGCACTGACTCGCTCTTTCCCCTGGGGCACCTCACGTCTCGAATTCTTCTCATGTGAGATGGGGATACCACGTACCAGGCTCCTTCCGAGCAGCGCTGTGGGGATCTACTCCTGCTTGTGAGGCCCTGTCCAAGCGCTCTGACTCACCATTCCATATGGATACCCACAGGAAATGACACGACTAGTGACTGCTAGTGTTCAATTAGACAATCTTTCAGGGTTTAAATATGCATAAGGCGGGCACATTTATTAGTAACTAGACTGATCAAGCACGCAAGGGCAAATAGTCATTTACCTGCATTGCTCTGCCATTTAATATACAGCTTCTTGTCTCTACAAGGCTAGGACAAGAAACAAGAGGCGCAGAGCAATCATTCACATCCTGCTCTGCAGAACACTTGCTCTCAGTTAGATCGTCGCAGGCTTACAAAACAATGTTAGGTGGAGAATTTGTTAGCACAAGAAAAGGAAAGAGTTGAGTTAGTAGCATTCATTGCAAAATACCTCCTTCTGTAGTTACTGCTACCAAATGTGTACACTGAAGAAGTTCAGCGCTCCTGGTCTATTGACTTAGTTGCCCGTGCAGGACTAGGAACCATTTTGGAAGTCTGGGACACATGTATGGATATGGGCCCCAGACATGCACGTGGAGCCAGAACGGCATTTCCTAACCAGGCGAATCTCGGCCGTTACGTGACCAGCATGCAGTCTTTGCAGAGACCACAGGGACTGCACTGGGGCTTGATCAGTGCCACGACAAACTCAAGATTACTTCTGTTGGTTGGTTATTTTGTGTCTTACAGTTTGAATCTGGCACAGAGAGACGTGGGAGAAGAATGTTCAATTTACTGAACTTGAGTTGCAACGCGGAGAGTAAGACCCATAACTATTTGAGAGTTAAGAGTACACTGAAGCCATTCAAACAATAGTTTTATAATTACTAAAATGACTGTACTTCTTTAGGTTGAGAGACTGTAAGGGACGTTCATATTGATATCCAGCGTAAAGGCAGACAAATAATACACGGCTACAAATCTTTTCCAGTTGTAAAGCTTCTAGTATTTCACCATCTATTTTTGTGCAAGTATTCTTATGAACTGTGTATTAGCTGTTGCCACTATCCTAACTTTTTAAATTGTATAACTTAACAAGTAGAAAGGTTTGGGGACTAAGTTTGAGGAAACTCTTTAATTTGTATAATTTGTGATGAACATTTTTCTAACCGTTAAAGCAACAGAAATCCTGTAGATAAAGCAAACCCATAGCAAGGGGCACAGTTAGCTAGAAAAGAAGATGCAAACGAAGAAAAAAAAACATTCTGAGAAGTCTGGTAACCTGTTGGCTTGTTTTAACCCTTCATAAACCAGCCAAAGTTCTCCGTCCTCATTCAGCATATGATAGTCCTGGGGAGATTGCCTTTCAAGAAAAGTGTTTAAAAAAAAAATACAAGAGAGATATGTGACGGTGATGAGATGACATGTTAAGGACATTACACACTAAATTACAGTTACTACAAAAGAGAAACAAGCAATGCTCTAAAACAACTTAGCAAATTATTTCTCTTGTTTATACGTATTTCTTCTTAATGACGAAATTCAGTTCTCGGTGTTAGCCCAACTGGTTACAGCAATTCATGCTGTTGCAACAAATGTATTATGACAGACTATTGTGACAACTACTGGACAAAAGGTAAAAAAACAGCATGGAGAATGGCACCCAGTTTGAGCAATGTAGCAATTAAACGCTAAGATGTAAATCCAGGAAACTTGATTTTGCATTTCCCCATTGTTTCCTAATCCTTTCAAATATTGCATACAGCAATTTTACTAATCAAATCAAATTATAACCCCAACTACAAGTGTTCTCTAAGTATCTAGACTTACAGGGATGCAACTTACTGAGTATGATATACACAGTGTGTCACAGCAGACCCCAAGTGACCATAGATTAAAGAAAGAGAGCTTGTACCTGTTTGTTTCCTTCAGTCCAATATACGCCTGTGCTATTTCTCCTCTGTCTTTCATCTTTTGTACATCCTCCAAGAGGATTGTTGAATCTGTCATGGTATTCTGGAAAAAGAATGATGATTTCCAGGGTAAATTTAACAATGTAATTGTTGTTTGAATCCATGTTTTTGTCACTTTACCCACATGGAACACTAATCCTTAAGCAGCCATGTTAAAATTAGTGTGGGTACCTGAGCAGGAGGTTGGTCCATAATTTCTATGTCCATTTGGCGTATCTTTTAAAATGAATGCATGCAACATGGTGAAATATCACTCTGTCTAATAAGCAGGTTCATGTGTTAACCTCTTTTCATTTGTTCATCATGTAAAAGGAACAAAATAAATTTCATGAAGTGATGAATTTGCATTTTATTTCAAATTACCAGGAACAGCTGCTAATACCGAAACTGAAAAAGCACAATTTTGTAAGCTTAATTCTATTAATATTGCACATAGTCTTTCAAATCTGATAAATAAGGTCCATTCCTCACTTCATATAGTTTAAGTATCCCAGCAAAGCAGGAAATTCTGTACAAGGGCTTGAGATTTTTTAAAGTTAGATGTCATAATACCATCATGTTTCAGTTTTGAATGTTTACTATGGCACTTTTGCTTTTTCTTCAGTAAAACTTGAAATACTTAATAGATGTTTACAGTCACCTCGGCCAGTCTGATCTGAGTTACTGCTGTGGATAATTACAGTGGAACCACAGGACTCTAATGAACATAAGAGATGGAATTCTGACTTTTCTTTTTGACTTTCAAAAAAATCAAATGCTATTTTCCCAAGTAAAATTTTGCAAAGTATTTACAATAACAACTTTGTGGACATAAATTTTGGAGCCTGTGTCTCTATGCCTAGTATGATTTATGTTATCTAATATGAAAAACAATAAAATATATAAGCTCCTCAAAGACTCATTCCTAACATCCTTATGAGATCCTTGTGATTTTCCTACTATTATTTTATTACCCAGTAAGACTGCTGTATCTCATTTGCCAATCTATCAAGCTTTAGCAGTCTGAACATATTATTTTTGTGCTGATGGAAAGAAATGCTAATTACTCTTATATCTTCAAAAATACCCTACCCGCTGTAGTTGTAATATTTGAATTAACAGCCTTCATTTAGAGTTGGTTCAGTTTCTCATACTCCCAAATACTATGTGTTCAACTACATTTTCTAATCAAACATTCAGCAATTCCTATTCAGTATCTACAGATCGCAACATGAGTCCTGGACGTTTGTTGCATGACAAGGATAACAAACACTATAAAGCAAGGTAGTTCTTCATACCAGAGGGTTTTTTGTGAAATTCATGGATTTTGCAAGTTAACAGAGATCCGATTCCCGAATCACAGTGCTGCTCTTACTCTTCTAACACACTCAGCAAGATACATTCATTGAGCTGACCAGACCAATTTCTGAATCTTTCCTTTCATGTTCAGGTTGCCATAAACCAACAGTTCAAAATTTAACCTGTTTGTTTTGAAGTAACTTGTTCCCTTGCATGGAGCGGGAAGATGGGGATGCGGGGGACATAGGATAATGAGAAAGGTTCTCCAGTGACAGCAAAGTAAAGTGCAAGAACAACTTCAAATATATGTAAGTTGCTTATGAGAAGCAGGGAAATGACAGCTGAAGTATTGCTGAGGGTATTTTTAGCATTTAAGAGTTCTGGTTTATAAATGTAGAAGAAAACGTGTACCTTATCCTCCTGGCAACCAAATTGGTAGGCAAGAAAGAAGAAAAACAAATCATTAAAAAAAAATCTGTCTGTGCTGCAGCTGTCCGTCCTAACAAGCAGAAGCTATCTGCAAACTGGCTGACAGCCATCCCCCAGGTCACCTTCATATTTCCCTCATACTCATAACTGCTGTAAAAAAAAATCATACAATCCCACCATTTCTGAGAGTAAGTTATTCAAAGATTTACTATTCAACTATTTATATACAATGTTCTAAATATTGCAGAAAAACTAGTTCTGTTTTCTTTATAACTAATCGTTTAAAACAAGATATGTACACCTTCATGCATCACAGACTTTCAATTTATTTAGGACAAATATAAACATAACTTTGCAGTAGCAAAGGAAAGATGCCATATCTGTTCATTCCTTGCTGCGGTTATAGAATCATAGAATCGTTAAGGTTGGAAGGGACCTTTAAGATCATCGAGTCCAACCATTACCCTCACCTGACAAAACCACTTCTAAACCATATCCCCAAGTCCTACGTCTACCCTTTTATTAAACACCTCCAGGTGGCGAATCCACCACCTCCCTGGGCAGCCTATTCCAATGTTGGATAATCCTTTCAGTGAAAAAATTTTTCCTAATATCCAACCTAAACCTCGCCTGGCTTAACTTGAACCCATAAAAGTGTTATGAAACACTAAAAAATATAGTAATTATAAAATAAATAAAAAAAAATAATAGAAGTGTTATGAAACACTAGATAGTTCAGTTCAATGGAAATGACTAGTTCCTGGTTATACTTTTCAGGTATCACTCTTATTTTCAAAGCTATTACTTTCCTAAGTATCTCATCAGAATTAGAGCTTTTTAGGAGATATGCATTCCAGTGGTTGCAATCTGGTCTTTTCAACAAAACCACATAGCACCTATCCAGCAATATTATGGAATTTATATATCTTCATAGGTCGGTCATCTTCATGAAATGCTATTTATTTTCAATCATCTATGATCCTGCAAGGATTTAGAAGAAATTATTCCTTGTACCTCCTACTGAACTATTAATCAAAAAGAATTCCTGAGAACTAATGTAAGTTTTCCAGTCAAACTACATACTCACTAGAGAAATGATACTGCTCCAAATGAGAATTATTTCTGCATTGTTAAAGTAGTCTGGGAAGATCCTGGCCAGACCATTGGTATCTGCCAGCCTGGTGTGATCGGTATGGTATCTTTACATGAATGCTGGTAGACAAACCCCAAATTGGTTTATTAATAGAATCTCCCAATTCGGACCGCTGCAGTTTGTGCACTAACAGTGGATCGGTGGATTACACTTGGAAAACCTAGATTATTTTACTTTGCCTTTTCAAGCACGCTGTTAAATTAAATAGAGCACGTTAGTGATGCAATTTAACTTTACTTCACAGTGAGTCTGCTGACTATTATTTACCTTGGGTTGAATAGCTTCTTTCTGGCTAACAAGCTGAGACCTCAGGATGAGGACTTCTTCCTTGCGCACTTCAAGCTCTTCACTTACTGAAGTCAGCTGATCCAGGAGGACTCTATATGCAGGGGCACCAGGAGCAGTTACCTCTGGAGATCGCGTTTCTGTGAGGGCCTTCTGCAGCTCATTCAACTCATTCTTCAGCTTCTTATTCTCAGATTCAAGTTCTTGACGCTGCAAGAAATAGGGACAATTTCGTCACCCAGCAGCATTCCAACATGCCTATAAACCTCAGCTACAAAACTATGGATAGAAACAGCAAAAACAATGAGTAACTGCAACAAATCAATCAATCAATCCTGTATCCCTGGCCTCTTGACTATGGTGAATGGTGCCTGGGAGGATTTCACTAACAGGGCTAACCTTTTGTCTGAAGTGCAAAATCAGAATACATACATGAATCAGACAGGTTTGATGGCAAAAAAATTACCAATCTTGTTTTCCTCTTACTCTCCCATTAACAAATAAAAATAAAGTTCACAATGAATACTGGTCAGCAGGCTAAGAAGATTCTGCATCGTTCAGAGATATTAGGAAATACTTTTAGTTTCAGTGGTCTAAGGTACGCATTAATTTAAATAATGTGTTTGGAAAAGAGGGTTACATTTATAACTGTATTTTCATTCAAATTAACTTGCAAGCTGCATTAAGTGTTTCAATAAAGAACTCCCCTTGTTCTAGGGGATTTTTTTGTTCTGCAGCCCCAGCCGCACATTCTACACCTCAAAAAGGACAATCCTACAATAAAATGATTGTTGGGGAATTTTTGTTCTAGTTTCTCCAGCTAAAATTCTGAAACAGGAGGGCTGATGTAATTTTCTATGCCAGCACATACAATTGGTGGCAATATTCTCATGAGAAAATAACAGAAATCTCCTTTTTAGAATTACCTTGAGTGACTCATACTCCAACTCTGCACCTCTTATTGGAGGCCTTTCCTCTTCCTATGAAAGAATACAGACAAATGTGAGAAACAAAAATCCAATCCTTTCTATTCTTTAATTTAGCTGAGGAAGGAAAAGGAAAGGGAGCTGAAATTATTTTCCTATAAAACTGGAAAACACTAATTCTGGCACTGCTGAGTGCTTTAGTTTGAACAGTAGCATTGTCTCCTTTCATCTACTTATCTACCTCAAACCAGGACATTGACACAGAATTGGTTAAAATATATAAAATCATGTACAAATCACACTATTGTCACTGGTAACGAAACAGCAGGATGAATGCCATGATGCTCAAGAAATTCACTGGTGGAACAGTAATATGAAACAGTTGCCAAAATTGGTTTTGTATTTTTGTAAGTACTTAAGGAGACCAAATCAGAGGAGAATTTCCAATAAAATCTGCTATACATGTCTAATCCCAGTGCTTTGGCTCTGCATCCTGGTTGAAACAGTTCTTACTCTGCCTAAAATGAATAATTACTCATTCTCCCCATCATTTAAGTAGAATTTCTATATTGCTATTCCTTAATAAAAACAGCCTTTTTTTTTATTTTTTTTAAGCAAAGTCCCAAGCACTTTTTGTTCCTGTTAACTTCCATCAGAGATCTCAAGGACCTTGGAAAGCTAAATAACCAATCCCTTGTTCTAAGCACCAGGCATAAAACTTGTCATTAAATCAGGCAAGTACGAGAGAAAGATAAGGATTTTGTAAAAGCCAGTCAGCATTCACACAGCTACTATTTCACAAGAAGGGATAATCCGTCGTCAGCATTTGATCAGCGAGAAGGAGTCCACCTTAGCTTTAGCACGGAGAGCCTGTTCTTCCTTTCTGTCCAGTTCATCCTGCAGGGATTGCTTTTCTTGCTCCAGCTCCGTAACCCGTTTCTGCAGCTTGAGGAACAGAGACATATCCAATGGTGCCTTTTTCTCACTTGGTTCCTGCTTTAGAAAGAACAGAAGAAAGTCAAGAAGTGTTCCCCTTCCACATCACAAGGAAACACTATGGTGAGTAAAGATGGGAAACGGACTGGGAAAAGAGAGGAACACAGAAATGTTACTTGATTCAGAGAGTTGACTACTGGCATCTAAAATATTTCATCAGCTGTCAAACGCTATTTTAAAAAAGGATCTACCAGTATAAAACATATCTAAGCCTAAAGCCTAGCAAAAGAAAGCACTAGAGACTACCTAGCAGACAGGAGGTCTGTAATTAAGCATACCTTTCATTCTTACTTGTTTGGAGGGGGAAAGGAGAAAAAAAAAGTCTGTGGTTAGACTCACCTGGAAAAAACTGTAAATAGAGGCTTTTTTTTTTTAAGTTTTAAATTATTTCTACAGTAAGTTCTTCAGCTACAGAGAAATCTCTCTGCTGATTGTAGATTTACAGGTTACAGTGGGATGTGATATAAATGGGTACCAGAAGATATATTTCATGCCTTTTTCCTTTTATTATTCTAATTATACCGCCTGTTTTGGGCCTAATCCACTAGCTTTCTCACTATTTTCTGGGCAAGGACCAGTGTTTGTAATTTGAAGATGCATCAAAAATTGTCCCTCGGCCATTTTGTACTTTATGTAGCAAGAAGATCAAAGCATTTACTATGAAGCGCACCATAAAATTTTGAAGCTTAGAAAAGGAACTAGAAAATTAATATTAATGACTGTAGCAGACAAGCAAGCACAGCCATTTCCACTTCATCTCCTTTTACTGCTGAGGGGAAGAGTCATAAACCACGCCAACAGCTCAGGAAAAAAGAAAACAGACTTTGAGTTTTCAGGCTTTACTGGTTTGTATTGAGATAGACCCTATTTTTTAATGTGGTTTTGTATCATTAACCTCTATTGTTATTGTTAGTCTGGAGTCAAACTGGAGTTTGAACTCTTAAGGGGTTAAACAAATATAGATTTAATCTTTTCAGTGCTGCATTTATTCACACTCTTGTGTGAGTTTATTTTTTTCATTTATATTCTAAAACCCAAAACTGGCCTAGAACAGCATTTTAGCAAGTCTATTAGCCAAAGGAAATGATGACATTTGTATGTGAAATCCAATGACATGTAGTTGCACTGTCTTTTTCCTGATTATCCATGAAGGCAGGAGCATTCTTCTGAAACAATTATGCAAGGTGAAAAATATAAGTGGGAAGGCAAATTATGAAAGAGAGAGACATGGAATGCATGTCAGGATCAGTGTGGCTGGGTATTTGCATCCATGGTAGAAAATAATTTTCTGCAGAGGCTTTCAAAAACAGTAAGGACAGCCTGTAAAAAGCAACTGTGGAGATAACTAACCTAGACAGAGGGCAAATGGAGCGAGCTGTGCGATGGCTCACAGTTAAGAAGATCTCTAGAATGCACAGAAAAAGCTTTGCATCTGCAAACTGCCAAGGACAGTCAGACAACCAACCTGAGGGGTCTCTGCTGTGTTAGCAGTCCCACTCCTTCAGGAGGGGCCAAAAGAGGGAGTTTTCTTGGAAAATACTAAGAATGGCTTGGAGCTGCACAAGAATTATTCATAATTACTACTCATTAGCTGAATCAAGACAGTCATCTTTCTGAAAATTTTTGAATATCCTAATGTCAAGGTTCAGGTTGGACTGGCCAATAAACGATCGACAGATGTTTTCTATTAACCCCTCCTTTCCCAGAAGGGGAAGGGAGAGAGACTTATGGGTTGAAAAAAACCCTAAAAGATCTATAATGAAATATTAACAATAAAAAGAAAATATAATATTATTAACAAGAATTATTATTAATTACATATTATAAATCAATATTAATAAGAAAATAATGAAATATATACAAAACCAATATCAAGCTCCTAGGATGACAATCACATCACCAGCAAGCACTGGGACTCAGCAGCAGATGGGAACTGGATTCAAGGACTGGATTCAGGAACACACGGATCGGGATCAAAAGCAGATGAACAGACAGAGTCCTCCTTGGACGCCGGCCATTGAAGAAAGAGGGCTGACCCTTTGATCTCTCAGCTTTTGTACGGAGCACGAGGCAGATGGGATGGAATACCCTGTTGGTCAGTTTTGGTCACCTGCCCTGTCCGCTCCTCCCCACAGGTGGGACCCCTCTACACTCTTCCGCTTCCGACCCTCCAACTTGGTGCATAACAAAGTTAGCTGCCCTTGGTTGTTATAGCAATAAGTATAAGCAAGAGCCTTTCTGCATGCCATTCCTTGCTAGTCACTATAAACATCACACCTTATCACTGCTAGAAGCCAACACAGTCTGGAAAACATACCATTAATTTCAGAGAGTGCAGCAGTTAGAAGAGACTTAACTGAAAAGTAAAATTACTGAAAAGAAAATTGGCTTTGTTCTATCTCA
This sequence comes from Ibidorhyncha struthersii, assembly GCA_013398815.1. Lineage (NCBI taxonomy): Eukaryota > Metazoa > Chordata > Aves > Charadriiformes > Charadriidae > Ibidorhyncha > Ibidorhyncha struthersii. The sequence goes on along the minus strand of VZSZ01003184.1, from coordinate 194,557 downwards.
AACTAGGACACCTAAGATTTGTATTGCTGCATATGCAAAGGGATAGTTCATTCTTGGAGTTTTAGTCACCACTATGAAACAGAGGAAAAATAAATCAACACAAGCTTCTCACCCCTAACAGGGAACTCATTCCATGTAGCTACTAAGAACATGGCTAGACACTCTGCCACTTTTAATCCCTGAATATACACTATGGAGACTTCTCAGGAAGTCTCACTGGTTTTCTGAATTTCCCCTTTGTGCTGAAAAAGTGATTGTGCTCACGAACACTGGCAAGCAAATGTTTTGCAGATGCAAATCAACTGGATGGCCAACTATCTAGTCTGTGTTTACTGTAATACGGAAGAATTCAAAGCATACTTTCACAAAGTCTTTTACATAGGACCGCAACTAACAAGAGAACGAGCTATTTTCAAAAAGGAAATGGAAAAAGTTGGACTGAAGCATTAGATATCTCAATATAAGGATGTGGACTTCACAAGCACATGTGAAAAAAAAAGATAGGAATACGTTCAACCATTGATCAGTGAAAAATTGTGGGTTTTTTTTAACGTTACCTCCATCCTCACTGGTAAGTCTTCCGCTTCTGTGATCTCAGAGCTAAAAGTATATTCAGATTCATTGCTACTGTGAGTCGAATCTGTTCTTTTGTGTCCAGGTTTGGGGATGTTCTGGAGAGCAAATGAAACAAATCAATATCACTATAGGGTTTTCGCCGTGACTGTCTCTTCACAACCTACAATCTAGCTTGTAATATTTGGTGTTATTTCACAGCTACCAAAAGTCGTAAGACAAGATTTTTGATTCTGATCTCTCACACCACCTAAAGCCTATGAGATGTAGTTGACAATCAAATCTATGGAGACAGGTCAGATCCTACACCATCCAAGATTCTGCTTTCTGCAGCAATACATCAACAATGCAGCATTGTGTGGGAAAGAGCTTGGTTTACAGGAAGCACAGGCAGAAATTCTCTAACTTCCCAGACATTGCATTGAGGAATATTTTTTCTTTCTGCCACATAAAATATTCCTAGAACTACTTAAAATTTAACACTGGATGAATATGGTACAAACAACCCTAGCACATGTGAATAACTTCAGGGCAAAATAAGGGTGGATGGCATGTGCAATACCACTAGCAAAGTCACAGCAGAAATTTAGCCTTCTTCACAAACTTAAAAATAAAATTTAAAAAAAATCAACCATAAATTTTAAATATATTTGTTTTGGCTCAGCTAATCTAATTAATCAATATTTAAAAGGACAAATTCTCTTTTCAGGTACAGGTCACCACCAAACAGTTGACAGCAGAATCAGTTACTAACTTATACCACTAGATTCTGCCTAAACACGTTTGTGAACAGCTTTTGATTTCTCAGATGTTTAGCCACTTACCACCATTAAGTTCATTTCATCCTTGAGATCATCATAACGTTCCTCTAAACGGCTGAACTCATTCAGCAGGTTCTGGTACCGTAACCGTTCATCATTCAGATCTAGCTCTAGCTGTTTCGTTTCCTCCACTAGCTTCTTTTCCATCGTCTCTGCCATGGAGAACAGGAAACCAAAGTGAGAACTCCAGTTCTACCTACCATGCAGCACATCCATCCTGGAGGTACAGGCATGTGACTGCACCCGGAACACAGATGGTGAAACAGTTTGCTGTTTGAAGCTGGTGTGCGGTATTTGTGCTTTTGTAAGCAAACATTAAGCCAAATAGACGAAGAACCAAAGCAGCATTATTGTGGTAACCACACAAGGGTTCACTCAGCCAAGTTAGTTATTCTGCTAATACCTTGCATTAGCAATCCAGGAGGGAGGAAGAAGGGGCACTAGCCCAGTGCTGCACTATGTGAAAAGCAAAATGTGAGATGCTTTACGCCTCGAGCTCACCGACCCTCCTCATCGCAGCTTCCCCCATCACAGCCTTCACATCTAGTTACGCTCCTCTGGCTGCTGTCTCCATAGTCACAGCAGCCAGAAGAGCCACAGTAGAGTAATTGTATTAAATATCAGAGCCTTCTTTTAAAAAAGTAAAACACTTTGTAAGAGTCACCCTCACCAAACCCTTAGGACTTCATGAAAATGCAAATAGTAAATAATTCTGATCCATGTGAGTTCTTAAAACAAAGAAATGAAACCATCAAACTAAAAAGGAATGCAAACTAAGGCAAATTAGCCCAAACTATGCAGTGAAGTGTTGCTTTACAAGGCAACATGAAGTAGAAAACCTGAGTGAAGAGAACAGAGCCAACCTGTTATTTCCTTTGCCTGGTCATGGATGCGGCGGTTCAGCTCCTCCTTTTCTGTTTTCAGTAACGTGTTCTGCTCTTTCAGCTCCGATACCAGCTACAGAGACGATACAATATTTGACTCAGAATGCAGTTCATCTTTCATCAGTAGCTCTAACAGGAACTACATCCTTGTTGTACGAGTTCAAATACTTAAACTTTGCCTCAGAAAATGAAATCAGTGAACTAAGTTATGACATCTTCATTTCCCAAATTACATGTCTTAAATATGTCCCACTGCAGATTCCCCTGTATGTTCTGCACTCCGTTTCTGAGCAGATGCCAAAACTGCCTTGAACCACTCCACTGGACCGTAATACTTTTCAGTAAAGTCCCAAACATGTAATTTATTCCTTAAAATAGAAATATTCCTAAAATAGGAAAAAATATGATAGTTCTGTTGTACGTTCCATTGCATTGGGTATAATCTAACCATAATCTAACATCTTGCCTCTGCCCAAAAGTTGTGCCACTTTAACCATGCCCAAGTTTGCCAGTTACTCATTTGTCTCTGATTATGGTTACTACGCATTCCATTTGCTTAATCAATTAATATTTTTTCTTATGTTTATCTGATCTTGAAATGTATCCCTGCAGCATCACATAATGATGGAACGGCTCTTCCAATATTTGAAACTTGCACCGTTGTCAGCAAGTAATCTTGACAGGAAACAACCTGTTTGATATGTTCGTGCTTAAAGCAAAGATAAGGGGTTAGTCAAAACCTGTTGACGTAGACTGCGCACGCACATATGTGTTTAGTAGGCTGTTTAAATTAGGTACTGTATAAGCAGGTGCCTCGGAATACTGCATATGAGACAGATTTCTGATATCTATGTGATTACACTCTCTAGGTAGGTAAAATGATTTCTTTTTATGAATGAGCTACCTCTGACTAATTGAGGAAGCTTAAGTATTTGGATTTGCAAAATACTTTTAATATTGAAATCTGAATAGACTGAATACATGTATTTACATGCAATATATAGATTTAGTATATTCTTCTACCATAAGTGTAGTTATTTAGGTATCAAGCCTATTCAGGATTGTACAGGTATACTGTTGCTTAAAAATACTGTAAAAATATCAGCTACACAACTGAAGCAGTTAAGCCTGGGCAAAACCTGAGGGGACATCAGGCCCCTATAAATCTTCTCATGCATCTGAGACTGCATACTTGCCTGCTCGGTTTCATGTTTGTATTTGTCTGCCCATTCCTCAATGGTCTTCTTCTCAGACTGAGTCTGGTGCAGCTCCTTCCGGAGCTTGGCAATCTCCTCCTGGAGGCTGAGGACACGGTTGGTTGCGTTCTTAGCCTCTTCCTCACTTGTCCGAAGCCTTTCCACATCACTCCGCAGCTTCTCTGTCTCCGTACTGTATGTGATCTCCAGGTTGCTCAGCTTCTCCAGCAGAGATTTGTACTCTTTGTTCTTTGTAAAACACAACACAGACATAGCAGCTGTTAAGAGTTCTGGTTTAAGGAAGCCTTCTAGTTCCCTACAGAATATACCCAGATGTGGGAGCAAAAGAGCAGCTTCCTCACTTCCAGAAAGTTGCAGTCTGTTTTTGCAGAATTGCTTAACAAGGTGACAGAACAGTCCAGTCTCAAAGCCTGCAACATCAACATCCCAAACTAAGATCAGACAGGGAGCCCACACACCTCAAACATGATCACCTCAACTTCCCCTTAAATAGAGCAACCGACGTGCTTCAAATGAAATAGTGCCAAGGGAGCAGATATTTTCTCTCAGTGCTGCTGAGAGACAGAAACAGATGCTTTACTGTTCCAGTTCTACTATGCCCTCCTTTTCTCTTCTATCAATGTTCTTCAGCGGAAAAGAGAACTGATACCTTCCAATGAAAATTCAGTGCGTGTTTCTGTGAATGCCCACAGTGCTACCGAGAAGATTTCTAAATATTTTCCCTGAGGCCAGGGAGCTTTTACCTGCTCATCAATTTTTCGCTGCAGCTGCATGATCTTGTTCTCCAAGCCAATGTGAAGCTTCTTGTAGCGTTCCACAGACCGGGCCTCTATCTTCAGTTTCTTTAGCTCCCTCTTGGCCATCATGCGCCGGTAACAGCATTGCAAGTAAACAATTGCCTTCAAGGTCCTACGGTAGTGCACTCGAGCCAGCCAGCCTCTTATATGTTTCTGAATAATAATAGACTTGTGCTCCCGAAGCATCTATGGTTAAGAAAAAACACCACAAGGGGCATTAGAGTTGCAAACTACACCTGCTCAGTTAAACTGGCTCCATAACGAGAGGTGTAAAGGTGATGTACGCATAGAGACACCTCAGCCTGAAAAGAGAAACTCCTGGTGAAGAGTAACAAGGAATGAATAAAAAGAAGAGGAAAAGAAGACAGGAATAAGGAAGATGACAGGGAACAAAATGAAAAGGAACCAGAGGGAAAAACATGGAAAGAAAGAACTGGAGGCAGACTGAAGAACCAGGCATTCCTTCGTGTTGATGTCAGATCCAAGCTAATTACAAAAATATATGGTACACGTTTGCAAGATTACAAACACAATCCTTTATTTTTGCTGCATCTTTTATCTTGAAACATCTTAGAATCATTGATGTATAGTGCACAGGATTCATCAATACAAAGTTTAAAATTACCACAGTTGATATGCAGTGCAGCTGTAACACACGAGAACCTGGAGGAAAGTGTAGCAGCTGTTAAAAGCAGCAGCCATAGTCTAGCTGACCAAACTACAAATTTGGCCAGTTTTCCATTTGTTTTTTGGTTTGGGGTTGCGGGTTTTTTTGCCTTTTTGTACATATCTTAGACTTGCCATCATGGAAAAATCTCCATTTATTCTAATCAGAAATTTTACATTGTAATCATTCCAATCGTTCTGCCATTTCATGGCAGAAATTTCAACTATAGCTTTGAGGTGTAAAATAATTTTTTTAAAATATTTTTTTATGAAAACCAGTCAAGAATGCCAGCAACCTTCATCAGTGTGTTAGCCAGAGACTTTCAGTAGGAAGAGCCCACTACTTGTTTTTGGATCCTTCACCCAGTGATTCAACCAGAGATCCCCCGGGTCTGGAGAACCTGAATTCCAGCAGACCACAGCTATGCTCAGAGAGCCTGCCCAAACCCACAAGGCTTCCAGACTTTAGAACTTCAGAGTTCACTTAATAAAGCTTCTGCAAATTAAACTGTTTATTCTAAAGAACAAAACCATTTAAGATTTTATTTTACTTCTTGGATTTGGTAGTTTAAAGGTCATATGCAGTTCATATTCTTACACTGATTTGCCACAAAGCTGATAAGACAAACTAGCAGGGTAACAACAATTTTATTTTCCTTTATGCTTCTTAGCAAATGAACTGAGATGTGTTAGAAGCACTGGATTTCCAGATCAATACATTTAAAAGGTTCACTCATAAAATGGCAAGAGTATAAGATACACAAACTTTCTCCCTTAGCATTTATTTCTGAAGAAAAAAGTGAGACTTGAAGTACCAGCACTTGGTTAAATAGCACACCGAGGTAAGGAAATAGCTCTCTCAAAGGTACAGCAAGGTCAAAAGCCAAAGTCCTTCTGACTGCATGTCGTGCAGTCAGCATTCCTGCCTCCTTCTTACACAGTTTCTGGAATAGTCCTTCAGGTTTCCCACCCCGCGGGTGCCTGAACAGCTCGAATACAACCAGCTTTCAACGTTTTCACCTCAAGTTTGAAAGCAACAAGTCCCATAAAATACCTCCATCGCGCAGGGACGGTCCTCATCTGCCAGCGAATTCTCCCCCCCATGCGATCCAGTGAGGAAACCGGCCACTCCCGCATAAGGTGAGAGTACCACAAAAGTCACTTAGTTTACCAGGTATTTCCCACGAAAGCTTATGTGAAAGCTGTGGAGGAACTAAACTCCTTGTCAAGCTGAGCAGCACATCGCAATGTCTCAGGCAGAAGCTTTCCCCAGGATGTGTGAAGTAGATGATTCAACCATTTTAAATTCCTTGAATTAGTCACGTGACTGCAACACATGCCCTCTCTTCTAACAACAACAGGGACCTTTCACAATCTTAACGAACAACACGTGTACCATGTATTACTTACAGAGTCACGGCTCAGCCCAAGTGTGCTGTCACAGGGCAACCTTTCGGTTTCACTCATTTGCAATCATCATGAACTTCAGAACAACCGTGTTTACCTTCCCGTGGCAAGCAGAGCCTGCGTTCTCTCTCTGGCCATCCCTGCATCTCAGCTTTAATAAAAACCTCCACCTTAGGAGGACACCGTATACACAGCACACCGCCGGGGCACTTGTCAGAACTTCATGTTTTAGTGTGCTGAACGATCCACTGCTCGAGAGGGATACTCCCTGACAGGCAAGTCCGACCACCCCTTACGAGAACCCCTCCAGAAACCTGCCATCTCTATTAAGAGGGAATATAACAGGTTTCTAAAACTCTGTGCCACGGGACAGATGTGGTGTGTATCACTCACGCAACTCACTTCAGGCATACAGAATCATCTCCCATTTTCGTAAGGATGGCTTTTGGTGCGCCTATTGCTGTGACCCGTGTCTCACTTTGTCACATCTGTCAGATTGCTGTGAAAAACATATCTTATATAATCTCCCGACATAAAATATGGTTCGTAATAACGAAAATGCTCAGAATTCCAACAAAAAGGCAAGTAGATACCTGTACAAAAGTACAGCCGAGTCAAGCATGGGGATCTTACTACTTAGAAATTCTTATCGGGGATTACTCGTTTTCAAACTTTCTGGTTGGTACATGTTAGAAAGCTGTAATTTAGACACAGTCACATGTGACTACATAGGCAACTTTAATACATATGAAAAATATACAGAAACTTCCAATATAAAAGAGAAACACATGGAACATAAGCACTAGTTAGCTTTTGGTTATATGCCTTCAATATTTACCTGCTTGGGAGAAAACCAGAACTCTTTTGGCTAATTTTTTCCGTGAAATACACAGGGACACTGCCTGGTTGTGTAGGGATGGGGTCAGGAAGGCCAAGGCATGGCAGGAGCTGAACTTGGCAACGGACACAAAGAATAATTAGAAGGGCTTCTACAGGTATGTCAGCCAGAAAGGGAAGGTCAAAGAAAGCATACCCCCCTCTCCGATAAGCAAGACTGGGAAACTGGTAACAACGGATGAGGAGAGGCTGAGGTTCTCAACAACTTTTTTGCCTCAGTCTTTGTTGGCAACCTCTCTCCCCACACCGCTAGAGCAGACGGACCCAAAATAGGGACTGGGGGAGCAAGGTCCCTCCCATTGTAAGAGAAGATCAGGTTCGTGACCACTTGAAGAACCTGAACATACAGAAGTCTATGGGACCTGACAAGGTGTATCCCAGAGTCCTGAGGGTAGTTGCCAAGCCACTCTCCATGATATTTGAAAAGTCATGGCAGTCAGGTGAAGTCCCTGGTCACTGGAAAAAGGGAAACATTGCACCCATTTTTTAAAAGGGTAGAAAGGAGGACCCCGGGAACTACTGGCCCGTCAGCCTCATCTCTGTGCCTGGGAAGATCATGGAACAGATCCTCCTAGAAGCTATGCTAAGGCACATGGAGGATAGGGAGGTGATTAAACACAGCCAGCACGGCTTCACCAAGGGCAAGTCCTGCCTGACCAGCCTAGTGGCCTTCTGTGATGGAGTGTCTACATCAGCGGACAAGGGAAGAGCTATGGATGCTGTCTATCTGGACTTCTGTAAGGCCTTTGACATGGTCCCCCACAACATCCTTCTCTCTAAATTGGAGAGATGTGGATTTGATGGGTAGACTGTTCAGTGGATGAGGAATTAGTTGGATGGTCACATCCAGAGTTAGTGGTCAATGGCTCAATGTCCAGATGGAGATCAGTGACAAGTGGTGTCCCTCAGGGGTTCATACTATGACTGCTTAATACCTTCATCAATGACACAGAGGGACTGAGTGCACCCTGAGCAAGTTTACTGATGACACCAAGCTGAGTGGTGAGGTCAACACACCTGAGGGATGGGATGCCATCCAGAGGGACCAGGTCAGGTTGGAGGGGGCACTGAGAAACCTGATCTAGTTGAAGATGTCCCTGTTCACTGCAGGGGAGGTTGGACTAGACAACCTTTAAAGGTCCCTTCAAACCCAAACCATTCTATGATTCTATGAAATATAGGCTGACTTTTGAGCCTGGTTAAAACAATTCATGTAGACAAAAGTGCCATGGAACATGGTGGCATTTTGTATTCTAACCATTTGAATCACAATTCTATTTCCAGCTCTGTAACCACTGGAGAGCAAATCCTAATTTCTCAATTGACATTTTATTTTTTATCAAGCATAATCAGGAAAATATTATCAATATCACTAGGACAGGGTTATATCAATTTGTCTCCAAAACAAAACCAACACCAATAAATAAATAAAAAAAAACACAACCCATGCTTAAATTTTAATCTCCTATTTTTGTGGGTACCTCTTTGTTAACATTAATCTCCTTTAGTATATTCCATCAGCCATTTCAGAATCACTGAAATTACAGGCAGAATAGGAACAGTAGTGCATCATGTATGTATATTGATGTAAGCAATACTGACTTGGACTCATGGAGGCACATTCACACAAGGCCATTTTTAGTATTTATTATAAGTGCCTCAACATTCTATATAACAAATGAAAAAGAGTTCTCGAGAAATGCTGTAAATCCCTGCTAGATTCTCCACTGACTGCACTGAAGGTCTAGGTACATCCATATTAGATGACAACATGAATATCTCTAAAATGACAAGTTCATTGATTGCAGTACCAGATCTTTCTAATTTCCAGGTTCTGTCCTTCAATCCAAGCTGTGATATTTTGTTTGTGCATTATGTGTAACAGCACACACACAAACATTTCAGATTCCGAAAGGGACACCACAGAGCAGCTTTGTTCTGAAAGTATGTGGAAATAAAGCTCGAGTGAAGAAGTAAATCATTATGATTTCTTACCATTTGGTACTTGTTCCTGGCCATGTAACCTCTTAAGAGAGCCTGAAGAGCAATAGTAGCAGCTCGCATGCATTGGTATCTTTTGCGGACCACATACATGCGCTGGAACTTCTGAATAGTGATGGCAGCCCGCGTTCTGCGCAGGAACTTGGCATAGCTAAGCAAGAAAAAGATCACAAATAATACCTGGAATTATTTTCCAGTGCTTGAACACTATTTTTTTTTACATCCTATAATATTATCCTCTTTCTCAAGAGCTACATTTTCTGCTTCAGTGTCTTCCTAATGCTGTCAGTGATACAGCATATTTACTTGCTATTCTACGTATGGCTACGTACAACAGAATGACAAATTAACAGTAATCTTGCAAAGTTTTATGGGGAAATGTTTTCACTTCCTCTGAGAGCTGTGCTATAGAACCGATAAGATGAACTCAGCTTAATTTCTCATCACTTTTTCTCCAGCTTTAAAGCTATTTCCACTATGCCTCTATGCCTCCTCTCCTAACCTCAACCTGTAGAGAATGTTTGCTTGTTCTTGGTGGTCTCAGCAAGACAATTACAAAGCATCTTGACATAAGCCTCTTTCCGAAGGTTGATTGTTACCGTCTTCAAAACCACCTTGCCTTTGAACGGTAACACCTACCCTTTTCTCCGGCCCGTCCATGGCCATCCCTAAGAAGTGAATCCAAACAAATGACTCTGACTGATGGATCTCCCTTCACAGCTGCACCCTGGATGAGGAATGGCTTCTCCAGCAGGACGGACCGACCCAGCTGGGAGGGCACATGGAAACTGGGCAGTAAGGACTCAGCCAAGAGTCCTGCTTTACCTCGCCTGCAACGTACTTCCTCGTACTACTTGTACTCTGCTCCCACTAACGACATACTGTTCTAAGCATCATACAGCCAGGGCGCTACTGTCCTCCCAGGAAGGTCAAAAACAGGCAGGACAGACACACTCATTATATTCAATTTCCTTAATTTCCCTGGAAAATCATTTCCTCTCAGCCAGTACAGGAAGGAGAGAACAAATGTATCACATTTAAATGTCCTACTTAAAGGTATCTGAATTGAGGCTAGTGTGGGTTTTCCCACGAGCATTGCTTACCATCGTGCTTGGTACCCTCTGACATATCTCTGAATGGTGATGGCAGCCTTCCTCATACGCACGTACTTCTTTCGCATCAGCCAGCCTCGGATCGTCTTTTGGATGCGGATACAAGCAGCTCTCAACTTATCTGCCCTTATTTTTTCCAGATAGGCTACTTGACCAGCCCGGAAAAATATTTTTGTCTTACCAAACTGGTACTTATCCTTGTCCTATTTTCAGAGGTAAAAAGAGGATCAGTTACAGCATTAAATTTTAGTGGATTAAAAAAAAAGGGCTAACTGAAAGTATTGTTAGCAAAGAGGCAAAATTATCTTTGTAATATTTCAAGTAAACCTAGACTTAAATGAAGTAGGGGAGGAGAGTATTTTCTCTGTATGATTCTTCTAATAAATTAATACAATAAGGCCACAAGCATGGCCTAAAAGAGTAATGTGAGACTTTTGCTTAGACAACAATGCCACAAAGATTATAAGAGAAGTAGAAGGCTACAGGAGGTGACAAAAGGGCCCAGTGGATAAAAGCAATACAGGTAACGCACGTGTACAATTTCCTCATTAAATTGTAGATGACCCCTCTGAACTGTGCATCTTCAACCATATTACACAGTACAAACAAAACAGCGGGGGCTTCGAACATGTACATGGTGTTTACTGCCATCAGGACTATGCCAGAACAAAGCATCTTGCTGCTGCTCACAGCTGAAATTTCAGTACTAAACCAGAAAGAGAATAATATTCTGTCTGTATTGGATGCAGTACTCACTGGAGGAAAAAACTGAGAATATATGAAGGTACATTGAAAAAAATTAATGCTGTTGTTGTTTGATGTTAAGTTAAAAGGAACGGCAGTCAAAGAGCTACAGCTTAGGATACGTTTAACATTATACACTAACACCATAAATACAGTCATACACATATAAACCAAAAGATTTTTAGTTAAGTCCACCCAATGACACAGAATTTAAGAAGCCAAGCCCCGACCTGCCTGCGCGGTATTTTTTTTTTGTTTCCATAAACATCCTAACATTGGCATTGCACTTCAGCAAGGTAAGCTTTCTTGCTTTCATGTCTTCAGTATACTTTGTCTCTTTCTCTTCCTAACTGATGCTTCTGAGTAAGTCTCAGTTAACCACCTTCTGCTGAGAACTGGCTGGAACTGCCTCTTTGGAGCCTGCCTGCCCTCCACTGGTCATCAGTCCTTAAGAAATCCCAAGAAACACATCAGTTCAGGTGCAAAAGCAGTAGTATGGATGGCACAGCCTGGGAATGCAGGGCTACAACTGGAGGTAGGAGGCAAAGCAAGAGGACAGCCACAGTGCTAAGCAGGGAGACAACGTCATGGGGACGAAAGGAGTGAAAGAGGTTGACTTCAGCACTGGAGCTGAGGGGAGCAGTGTGAAAGACACAAACACATACACAGACAGAAACACCTCCACATTAGGAAACCTCCAGATAACCATACCTTACTTAAGGTGTGGTTAATACATCTTGCTGTTAAGCAAGGTAAGGCTCACCCTCAACCCACCCACACTTAAAATCACCGTCTTCCTTTCCTGTGATACCCTGGGAAATTCTACAGCTCCCGTGCTCATATTGGTGGTTTGGTGCTTTGTAGAAGTACTGCAAAATGTGGCTATGAGGGAGTAAGGCACTCTATCTTTACTCTTTCGGATTCCAAATGCTCTTAGCACTAAGTCTGGTACCAGAATCAGCTTCTCCAGGACATTTTTACATGTCTGCTTTCGGTCACTAAGGACATCTCTCTGCTTCATCAGAACACGGTAACGGCTGAAGAACTCTTGGTACGTCCACCTGCCCCAAAAACAGAGACAGTGTCAGTCCCAACAATGAATAATTCTCTTAAAAAGAAGAACTGCAGCTGAAAGCAATCTAAAAAGTGGCAAACACACCTGGAGGGGAAGCCAGCTGCACTGATTCGGATGGTCTCCAGGACACCACAAGCTCTCAGCTGCTGCACTGCCCGCTTTTCATCAAATCTAGATAGGAATAAAAAAAGCCTGTGGGTGTGGAGCTAGTTTTGCATTACATGGGATCTCTGGCCCTGCGGACACCCAGGACAGGAGTGGCATGGAGGGGGAGCAGCAGCGGGATGTGACGGGTGGTTAACAAGTCCAGGTAGTGTTTCTGCAACTTGGCAATAACAGGACAGCCTCCCTGGGGAACTGCCCGAGCCCGTCGGCTGCTGCAAGCCATGGGAGTCTGTGTGTGCCCAGATTTTCAGCCGACTTTTGAGAAAAGCTCTAAGCAAGTTCAGTATATGAAAAAATTATAAGGAATAAGATGCTGGAATCTGAAAAAGCGAATTCGAGCAAATCTCAAATGAACTCAAGGAGTGCAAACTGCCAGTCACACTTAAAACAGTTAGCAATGAAAATGCTATTTTTTCTCATATATAACCATAAACAACAACAACAACAACAACAAAATCATCTGGAAGCATTTCTCCCTCTGTTCATCCCAACACATCTCCTGCTGTAAGTACACGTACACACGCACGATGAGGCCGTAACACGAGAAAGGAGACCCATCACTTCACTCCTGAGCGAGCAAGGGTTAGCAGAACCTCCATCCTCCGAGGCCCTGGGCAATTCCCTCCCAAGCCCAGGCCATACGAACCATACATGAACCAGCTTACGTGAACGGAAACTTGAAGTCGTTAGGCTTAATACAGCGCACGTAGTGTGGTGTTGTAGCGTTCAAGGTTTCCATCAGCAGATGAAGAGAGTTTCGAAACTTTTTGAAAAAGAAAAAGGGAAAAGTATCAGGGAATAGCTTCCATAAGCTCAGTCATGTTTGAGACAACTTCAGGAAGCAGACCTAGGCATATTTGCTTATTTGTAATAATGCTTTCAGTAATAAACACCAGCTTGTTTTTATTATGGCAATAGATGTTAGTTTCAGATACCATCCTTGGGTGAATTATGTTACAGTGAGACTTCTAAATGCCAGGTTTTACAGCAGAAAAGCTCCCATATCAGCATGTGATAAATTACAAAAAAATGGGATAGACTGAGTTATTTTCAGCTTCTGACTGCCTCCTCTACCCTAATCTTTGTCTGATCCATCTCTTCATGACTAAACCTCATTGCATATTAGTAAATAGCTGTTTAATTTTAAATAAGTTTTAAATCAAATTTTAAATCAACAGAGTGGTAAAAAAAAAAAAAGAGTATCAATTTCTTCAGTTCCACTGATCTCAATGTCAGACCTACTGAAGAGAACTTTGAAAGTCCAATATCCGGGAGTTTTAGGAGCTTTACTTTCAAAGAAGTATCAGGACCACAAACACCTAACGTACTGCAGTATATCCTTCTAACCACAGAATACACTAATAAAAAAAAAAAACTATGAAAACACGTCTTAGATGTTTTATATGTATTGGTATGGATTTCTCTCCTCCTCCTGTTGAACTCATGATTCTAAGTCAACCTCTATTTCTACACAGAATATGATAAAAATGACTTTTGTATTAGCTTGCTTTAAAATTTATAAATTAATATACACGGTTGACTGATAGCAGTAGTATGACAGTACCCCTAACACTTCAACTCGTAGTTTCAGTCTTACAACAAAACCGTTAGACCTCTACCAGCCTCAGGATACTCTGTCTGTTTGCAAAATCAGAAAAGAAGTTCAAATAAAAAAGATAAGTGGGCGTGGGTTCTCTCGCGCGACTTGCAGAAGATTGGAATTTGCAGCCTGTACCACGAACACATGCCAGGCAGGTTGGCATTCTGTACAGAAGCAGGAATAACCATTGCTATTCCCCCTCACAGCTTGACATAGCTTGCTTGGGGAAGGTTATAGAAGAATTATGAATATCCACATCAAACACTCTCTGAATTCCCTGATTCTCACTTAGCAGTGTGACTACCTCATGACACTGCAGACATCTGCTAACATCTTTGTTAGCAGATCGACAACCACCCAAGGCAGTGGACAAAGCCCAGGCATTTTCGGTGATTTTATCGGAACTCTGAGCACCCGAGAGATGTGGCTGGTTCATCTTCAAGAATTGGCAGGGGACCCCGATACAAAGAACTTACGCTTCCTGAGAGCTAATTTATGTTCCAGGCTGTCCTACGGTAACATAAAAAGAGTTATCCACACAGACCTCCTGGAAGCCCCAGGCTAAAGAATAATGCCACTTATCACTAGCAAAGTGGTACAGGCTGGCAAGTAGATAAAAAACAAGTCCTAAACTGTCAAAAAAGTTCCCCTTGGCTTCTATGTATAGTCTGAGGGAAAATCTGTCATCTGCACAGACTGGGGACATAACCATCTTGAGAAAACACCTGTTACAAGTACTGAGTGGAAAGTAACAAAGAAGAAGTGAGTTCTCCAGCCATACTGATCTGCATACTTTTAATTTAATTCTGGCACATACACGTGGACATTTTCTGTTTAGCTCGTTGATAACTGGAACCAAGTCTGCTAGAGACTGAACTCCCACTTTTGATTTGAGTCAGACAACATGGCACACGATCAAAACGACCCAGTGTAAGATTTTCAAAGCTTCTCAGCATCCAGCATGTTAAATCTGTCCTGAAAAACATCAGTTTTGGTTTTGGCACCACAATAAGAACTGAGCTCCCTGAAATTGTGGCCCCAAACGTATTAGTAATTAGGATATATTTGCTCCAAACTGCAAGTCTCAATCAGCTGCGCTTGTCTCAAAATCACAAGGGATCCCAAGAAGCACCAGCACACCCTGAGACCGATGAGACTGAGGGAGGGAGAGATTATTTAACAGAGCTGCATCTTCAAACTCACCTGATGTCCCACAGTTTTCTTATGCTCCTTGCTGGCTTGGCCTGGCCTGGCCTTGGCTGGTTTTACAGCTGTTCGAGACAAAGGCACGCGCCCTGAAGGGGTTGCTGATGTGGGACTGAGGACCTTCTCCTCATCCTGGAATAACTCTGGTAGCAGCTTAAACTGGCGTAACAGCAGAAAAAATACAGAGGGTAAGAATCCAGCAAGTGATTGCACCCGTTTGTGTTTAAGACAGTCAGAACCCAGGCTCAGCTCCTGTAAGCATGGGTTGTTTCTTTTAACTCCACATGGGGACAAATGCAAAAAAGCATTCAAGCTGGTAGTATCGTGAACGGGTCATGATTTAATACTAAAAAATTTCTGGGTTTGATCAGTGAGTCTCCTTCTGAAGATAAAATTCTGATTTGAGTTTGTTTTCCATCGAGCCAGCAATAGCTTCCATGTAAAACTGCTAAGACACTGACAGCAGTTTCGTAAGTACCAACTGAAATTATATATGGCTGCTTTGATCTAAGAAGGAAACAACAGGGTCCTCTCGTATTGCAATGGCGCATCAGACCCCTCCGTGGTTGAGAAGTATCTGGGACACTGAATAACCCAGCAGACAACAAAGAATACTCCTGCTTTATCACTCTAAATTGAAATAATCAACTTTAAAGAGGAACCGTCAAGTAAAAAAAGCCACAAGCCAAATTTATCTGACTGCAGATCTACTCTCAGGCCAGTGGGAGCGGAGGAAAGACCTGAAACATCTTTCCAGTATTCACTCGGGGCTTCTGGTCCTCTTTTTCTAATGGCTACAAAAATACACCCATATATAACAGCTGCTTGAAGTCACTTCTAACTAAAATTAGCACCACCAGGTCTTTCTACTGACAACTATATCACTTCAGAAGTATTGTAAGAGTAAGAAAATCTGAACTTCTCTACCTGTCTCTGAATAATCTTTTATCTAGCATCTGTGCATTTTCTCCCAAGAGATAGGAGCATTCAATTTTCAGTACTAGAAAGTGCTTGGGCTAAGTACAACCTAAAAAATAAAAAAAATGGTTTTGCTTTATAAAACTTGGTGAGCATGCACGATATCCAATGAAACATGCTGTGCAACAAAATGGTACTTGTGCTCTGTGGTTGTGCCAGATGGGCTAGCAGAAGGCATCAAACGTTCCTCAGTAGCATCCAGCACAGCACTCCAGCCTAATATAATGACTACCAATGCTACGAAGGTATCCTAAATTCCTGAACTAAAAAAGGAGTATCACAGCTTAGCTTTATCTCACCTGAGTCTGCCGGATTAGGAGCACAATCTCCTTAGATTACCTCTGTAGCTGGTGGAAGAATGACATTTCCAGAGGGTGATTTAGCACGTCTCCTTCCAGTGACTCAACAAAGAGTTCAGGATGACTGGGCCACCACCACCTCATTCAGCTGCCTGCGCTCAGATGGAGTGAGTCAGTATGCACAGGCGTCCGAGCTACAGAGCCAAGTCTTTTCATCCCATACAGAAACTTCTTTGAATGCCATATGTTTTGTATGAAACTCCTAACGCTCTCACACACCAGGGGTGGGAAGGGGGTGCCCAGTGTCTGGACTGCAGATAGATGAGCTCCTCTAAGCTATCAGTATGGGAGTCTCATTCCCTGTTTCCAACCCTGGGAAAATCTGTCTGTAAAAATGAGCAAGGGCATTTCAAAGGCTCCATTTCCATAGACACTGCCTCAGTTACTGCACTGTAAGAAAGGCGCAGTGTATGGCCTTCCGCAGCAGAGGTCAGTGACAGGAGAGCATTGCTGAGATGATCCACGCTGTGGGGGCATTCGTGTTTTTGTTTGATTTTGGTTTTTAGCATCTTATCAATTTTCTTGGTTTTGCAGAACACTAGGAGTGTTCAAAGAGAGGGAAAACACTGATCAAAGGGTAGATAATTCACGTGGTAGAAAACAAGCAAGCATTTTTTCCCCGTAATTTTTTCAGATGACTTAACAGACATGCTGCTAGCAATCTTACACATCATTTCTTTCAATACAGAGCCACAACACAAGATTTTTACAACATGCCAGTAGCAAGCATAAAAGCTGAGGACTGTTCTATTGCTTTCATGACACACGCATGGAAACTGAACCAGTTCAAAGAGGTCCTGTGGGTGGATTTACAGAGAAGACCAAAATAAATAGCTAAATACTAAAGTGCCTGCCACGAGCAGTGTGTGTCATGCACTTTGGAGAGCAAAGAAGCATTTGAGCTGTATGTGAGAGTGGGCATGGGCAGGATGACAGATGATGCATTCAATTTAGAATTACCTTCTGTTGAATACGCACAGCAAACCCAGAAAACCAACAACAAAAAGAAAAAAAATCAGAAATGCATCCTAACAAAGACAGCCTGCTGAAAAATAAAAATGAAACATTCTTCTTTTCAAAATCTGTTTTCTTCACAGCTGAATTTTATTTTTTTTGAGAACACTGGTTTTGGTAAAATTTACCATTGGGGAAAACCATGTCACTTCTTAACATTTAGACTGAATTGACTCAACCTACTGAGCCTGCCCGAGCTGTTGTCATGCTTTTATGGCAGCTATGTCCCCATTGTCCCTTACTCACTGGACTACATCCCTCGGAGCACCCCTGCACCTCCACCCTGCTGAGCGCACTGCCCCGCTCTGGCCCTGCCAGCTCCCTGAGGATGCCACCTGCCCCCCACACACACAGCAATCAACTTCACTCAAACCACTTCAACGCTTCTCTCAGCAGAAAGTCTGCTGTGGTTTTTCAGTATACTAAATGTTTTAATCATTTAGCTTCGTATATCTGCTCAGAATAGGAACAGAAAAGAAAAATGATGGTTTTCCTGATAGAATAGCATAATTTTAAATAGCCTGTCCTTGATACCCAGCTTCCCGGGCCATTAGAGCTAGCAAATTCCCAACAGCCATCACAGCGCAATGTCAAGTTAATTGCCTTTACATTTCAAAAGAGCACAACTAGCATTTTTGCCATTAAAAAAAGCAGACAACGCCACTGAAGGCCTGTTCTATAATATTCCTTCACACAGTATTTCTCAATTCAGATGTTATCTTTCTTTCATAGTTATCAAGAAGGCAGGACTCCATAAATGCTGGTTTGGGTCCTTAGAGTCTATACATTTCATTCTTCTCTCATTTTGCCTCTCGAACGGAACTTGTCTCTCCTCCAGAAGTTTTCTGCTCAATTGTCTGGCCATAAACAAGAAGCTTCTGTTTTCAGATTACAAAATTAAGGGCTTAACTGTTAAGCCTTCTTATACTACTATAGTATATTGGAAGTCCTTGATGCCTTTACAGAAAACATAGCAAAGTTTTGTGAGATGTAAAAAAACCCACAACCCCAAACAGTGAAATCAGTGGCTAAATATAGACTGATTTTACACAGAGTAAAATTAGGCTACAGGACTTTCTACATTCATACAGATAGCCAAGTAAAACACACACTAGGTTCAATTTAAGTTGATCTGGTACTAAGGGAGAAATATTTCCTAGGTTTATACGAAATTTTACATGACCCTTAATTCAAGGATTCATAACTGCAAAAGAATTAAAAAAAATCCTTATACTAACCTTACTTGATTTTAGGACCTTAATTTGTTCTTCATAAACTGTGTCTTTATTCTTTTCCAAAAAGCCTTCACATTGATATTCCACCTGAAAACGGTAATTTTACAAAAAAGTAAGTATTTAATAAGAATATTTTGCATAGAATTCACCAGCTGTAACATTCACATTTAAAACAGGTAATTCTTGAGGATGTTGAAAATATCAGCTCCCAAGTGCATCTTTGTTAAATATAGATTTTCTTCAAAGAAAGTGCTTTCCAGTAAAACGTAAAACATTAAAACATATAGAGATGAATACTGTTACTGCATTAGACCAGATATATTTCACTGCTGAGAGACGCTTGTGGTAAGACAGAATGATTGAATGGTTACCGTAAAGGTGAAGAATCAAAATGTGTGTTGAGCAACTCCTTCAGTGAGGTTGTCAGGGCTGCAAAACTGTGTGAAATCCCGATGCAACTGAGAACAAAGAATCTCATCTCGTTAGCTGAGAGGCACTAAGTAGATCTGCCTGCAGCTTATTATGAAAACGCCTCAGTTTGTACTCAGACAGACTATTTTTACCAGGAGCAATACCAAGTCTGAATGTTGTGACAATCCCGGACCAAAGAACAGCCAGAGTGTTAGATAAAAACCCAGTACTTATTTCACTGTCCTAATTCAAGGCTAAACAAACCCCCAAAACTACTGTCAAGTTTTTGTCTAAGAGTCTAAGTCTACACCTTAGAATTCAGTATTAATTAACATAAGTATGCTAACTGTCATGAAGTATCTCACGCTAACTCTTCAACCCTGTATCAGCACAATTGCAAAGTATAAAATACAAGAGCAGACCCTTATAGTCAGTCTATTCTTTCAGAGCAGACAGACCGAAAGCCATCAGCGGCCCCTTGTTCGGCACAGCCATTTATCAGCGCTTACACATCGACAGCATGCCCCGAGCTGCAAAACATTTCAAAAGATTCCTCGGGGGGAAGAAGGCAGAGGATGTGCTCAAGGTCTACCCACAGCTCACAGCCCACTCTGAACATCCTCTCGGGTACCAGGAATGTTCTTACTGAGGGACACAATGCCACGAGAGGGCAGCAGAATCTCTACCTTCTCCCACAGAAGAAAATGTCAAGGCACAGAGGTTACTAACCTGCCAGATACAGCTTTATTTTTGCATTCAGAATGTCTATGCGTCCACGTAAGCACACAGGAAAACATAAAATGCTTAGCACAGACAGCACATCAGAGCTTAGAGCTTTCCCAATACCTGCTTGGAGCTACTTTGAGCTTTCCTTGGCCCTCACTGCTCCCACTAGGCATAAGAAAGCCTTGTTTTCAAATATCAAAGTTTAGCCTAATGAGCAGTATATGAAATATTAATTAAATCCTTCTTGTTCTCTCATCCACCAAATAAAACAGAACTCATGAATCTCAACAGTTACAGAGATGTTTTTGTTGCTTTCATTAAGGTAACACTAGATGCAACGAGAACAGGACCCCTCTTCTACACATAAATTCAAGAGCCTGGGAGAAATCAAGTGGAGGCAAACAAAGGCCTCCAACCCCCCATGTCGGCACGTACAGACCTACTGATAAGAACCCCAGAGCTTCTCCAAACTTTTTTTGACAAAGCTTACAATATTCTGACAATATTTGTTTAATAGGACAATTACCTTAAAATTAGTTCAATATTTTTTATTTTGTTTTAAACTGAGGAGTTGCTCAGTGTGATGATGCTTTGTGGGAACTGAACACATGCACTCTGCTGAGGTACCCCCCGTCCAGCTTCCTAGAAACAGCCGTTCAGTGACCAGCAGAGGCGAGGATGGAAGCAGCACTTACTGCCCCAGCGATGGGAAGAAGGGTGTGTTACCCTCTTTCCTCTTTGCACATTAAGGTATTAGAAAGGTATTAGAATCGTCAGGGTTGGAAGGGACCTTTAAGATCATCAAGTCCAACCATTAACCTAACACTCTCAAAGCCACCACTAAACCATGTCCCTCAGCACCACATCTACCCCTCTTTTAAATACCCCCAGGGATGGTGATTCCACCACTTCCCTGGGCAGCCTGTTCCAATGCTTGATAACCCCTTCTGTGAAGAAATTCTTCCTAATATCCATCCTAAAGTTCCCGTGGGGCAACTTGAGGCCATTTCCTCTTGTCCTATCGCCTGCTACCTGGGA
>VZSZ01003184.1:113151-173608 GCA_013398815.1 Ibidorhyncha struthersii | reverse complement strand
TCAGTGTCTTTCTTGTAGTGAGGGGCCCAAAACTGAACACAGCATTCGAGGCAGGGCCTCACCAGTGCTGAGTACAGGGAAGATGGCAGCAAACCCAGCGTCACTTTGGTGTTGCTCTTTAGCTAAAACTACAGTGAGATATATGATTTTCTATTTTGTGTATTATAGCATAACTGGAATGGATACAATTATGCTGTGAATTGCAAATACACTAAGCTGCCATGTTTTGAAAAAGGATGGTTAGTGGTTACAGCATGTGACAGGAGTTAGGAGCTCTTGTTTGAGTTCTTGGCTCTGCACAGCTGCCAGGTCAGCTTTCTTCTCCTGGCCGGGTGTACAGGCAAGCATACATTTTGCAAGAAGACAAGCAGAGCCAGGGATGCTGCTGCCCGGTCACCGCCTGCAACAGCCGCCCACCCCAGCACCCCCTCCCACGCTCAGCAGCACCAGCCACAGCAAGGGGTACCTGAGGAAAAGTCCTTACCTTGTCAGCAAAGTGCTTGATGATAAAAGCCTTATTTGACAAACGTGGTTTTTCAAAGAGGGCACATTTATTCAAATGAGTATTGTATAGTTTTTGGGCCCAAGTGTCATCCGAGCCTTTTGGCATCTACAGAAGAGAACACACAGCCATTTAAAAATGCCTGGAGAACTTTTCAGAAGCAAAAGAAACTAAGACAACAGCGGACAACACTTTGTGGTTTGCTGTCAAACTCCAACTCCTTGGATTTCCAGCACTGCCGTAAGCAAGGAAGCCGGTAACCAGCTATGCACTTGCCTTCGTAATGCTCTGGACTGGGTGCCAGCCAGCAGCAGGTGTAGCTGCTGTGTGACACACCACGCTAGTAACGCCTCCAGTGTCACACACCTGCAGGCGGGAATCCAAGAGCTATCTGACCGAGCAGCACCTCAGCGGGTCAGAACTCGTCCACCACCATTGAGAATACCTGTGATGCTTTGTGCTACACAAGCACCCCAAGCTGGGTTTCCACTGAAGTAGACACCACGCGCCATCCCCTGTACGTGGCTTGCCATAAATTAAACTAAGATAAAAGATAAAAGGTGAGACACCAAGCAAGAAACAATTTGGAGAAATCTGACAGGACCAAAGTCCGCACTTGCTACACTCGTGAAAGAGAAAGTTGCCGGAGTCAAACCAAAGGTTGATCAGAGACCCAGAACCAGATACAGACATGTGATGGAGAGGTGGGAAAAAAAGAGCATGACTAAAACCGTTTTTTCCCCTCCTGTAATTGCCAATTCTGTTTGTACATTCTCCAAATCCTTTCAACAGCAGAGCATCAAAATGATGGCTGCGCACAGATGACTTTTCCCTGTGAGGCCGCAGAAGCGGGATTGCTGATGACCCCTTTCTCCACGAAAGCCTTTGAACACACACCTTGCACTCCTCATCCAACAGATCCAGAACTCCCATTTTGGCCTCTATGAGGTTGATGCACGGCTGATTGTCGTAGAAATCAATCAAGGTCCATGGTATTTGTTCCTTCATATATTCTTCTTGTTCCAGCTTAAAGACATGCTACAGGGCAAAAAGAAAACAGTTTTCGGTGAAATAAAATGCAGAATAAATACATCGAACTCTCACTTGAATTCATCTTGGCACATTAATCCAGGCTGTTAGATGACATACTAGTTCAACTGAATAAACCCTTTAACAAGTAAGTGTATGAAAAATAAATTAACCTTTTTTTCCTGGCCTAGAACCAACAGACTAAATTACAGCAGTCATCCATATTCTCTGCAAATAAGGTCTATTTTTTCCTGTCTTTTTACTATATTGTCCCACAATTGCTATAAGCTCTTTTCTCTTTTATAAGACCAACACAAAACCCAGAAAAAGCCTCAAGTGCAGGAACAGCAACTTATAAAGTGGGATGTGCCATGCATTTATGATTCTGAAGGTACGAATACTGATCTATTTCAAGTAAAATTTCACTATAAATACTTCTGCGTTTCCTTGTGAAAGAAGAGAGCTCCATTTTCTCTTAAATGGCTGCTAATTTTTTTCTAAGGTGACGCATTGCATTAAAATATACTCTTCAGCAAAAAACTGCAAGAATGACTCTAGGAGTATTAGCACAAGAAATCCTTGAAGCAAAATTTTGTAGAAGATTAATCTGGTATGAAGATCAATAACAATGTGGTTGCATATTTATTCAAAAATATTATCACAAAAAACCTGCACAGCTTTCATGAAATGTGCATAGGAGATGAATTAAAACTTCAGGGGAAAAAAAGATAGTAAGATATCAAACAGGCAAACTGTGGTCTTAATAGCACAAGCACTCTTTTTAAAAACAAAGACTGCTGACTCCAGTTATTTTAAATGATGTTTTACCTCCCATTTAAATTTTAATGCCCGCTAACAGTGCTGGCAGGCAGAACTGAACCAGGAGCATCCCTAACAAGCAGCAAGGGTTGCGGGGCCACCACAAACCCCTGGGATGGCCTTGGCTCCCCCCGAGCTCTGAGCACAAGTCCACAAATGCCTTGCAGATCTCTGCCACGCATCTGCCAGGTAGCAGAAAACTACCCTGACAAAGCGGTTCATCCCTTTTTGTTTCATTAGCTTAACACCATCCCTCCCAAAGCAGTGCTCCTTAATGGCGCCCATGGGAGCCATTCCCACCCCGCTGCTTAACGGCTGCGTTACACGCTGAGTTAATTCCTGACAGGAAAGCCAATGGTAGCGTTTTATTGGCGACCATTATTATCCAACCTATGTCCTGAAAGAAAACATTTCTCCACTGTAAAGGAATTAGCAATTATGTGGTGAAAAACACCTTCAGACATCTACTTCAGATATCTTCCACATCTGGAGCACTGTGTCCAGTTCTGGGCTCCCCGGTTCAAGAAAGACAAGGAACTACTGGAAAGAGTCCAGCGGAGCACTACGAAGATGATCAGGGGACTGGAGCATCTCTCTTATGAGAAGAGTCTGCGAGACCTGAGTCTGTTTAGCCTGGAGAAGAGAAGACTGAGAGGGGATCTCATCAATGCTTATCAGTATCTAAAGGGCGGGTGTCAAGAGGATGGGGCCAGGCTCTTTTCAGTGGTGCCCAGTGACAGGACAAGGGGCAACGGGCACAAGCTGGAGCACATGGAGTTCCATCTGAACATGAGGAAAAACTACTTTACTTTGAGGAGAGCACTGGAACAGGCTGCCCAGAGATGCTGAGAAGTGTCCTTCTCTGAAGACATTCAGAACCTGCCTGGATGCGTTCTTGTCCAACCTGCTCTAGGTGAACCTGCTTTGGCAGGGGGGTTGGACTAGATGATCTCCAGAGGTCCCTACCATTCTGTGATTCAGACCTCATTTTCACTGGGGGCTGTGGGTGGCCATGCAGGGGCAGGCTGTCCAGGGAGGCCAGGTGGGCTGTGGAAATGTGAGTGGTGGCCGGGCAGTCCCCCAGCAGCCTGCCCTGGGCCAGGCTTAAGCCACCCCTGGTGGCACGCGAAGGCTTGCTGGCTGTCACTACAGGCACAGGCCTTTAATTTAAAACAACTTGCATCTGCACGCGTGTACCTGCATGGCAGCCCAACGGGTCCATGTGCACCAGCACTGGATTTGGTAGCTTGGCGGGACAGCAGCGCAAAAGCCCCCGTTGCCCCGTCCTTCGTGAGAGAAGTGCTTACAGCAACAGCGCAAGAGGGAAGGGAACACAGGGACAGTGTTCTCTACTAAAGAAGCAAACCCTTACAATTCTTACAGTGACTAGATTTTTGCTGTAGAGCTGAGAAAACTCCAAGATACCTCACGCTTAGTAGTTAAGACGTCCCGTTTACGGAGCTGAAGCCAGCCATGGCACTGCCAGACACCGGGGCTGGAAAGCCCAGCCGCCGCTCCAGCACCCGGCTGACTCCCCGACACCCATGCCTGCCGCCAGGACGGACAACGGCACGAGGAGATCCGGTGCTGCAAGCTCACACTGCCACGGAGGTATGCTCCTGAAGAGAGCTCAAAGCTCTTCCCATACTGCAGCACAGCCTAGCAACAGACCTGGCATAAATAACTCGCCTCATCATGATGCAGGTAAGATATATAATTACAAACGTCACTAAGGCTGAGGAGAGAGAGAGAATCGTGATCTCTCTGGAGGAGGTGCCTCTTGCCACACGTCAGTCATCAGCTTGAGGATGCGGCTGAAAATTCTCAAAAAATAACACCAGGAGGAAGCGCGGGTGGCAGATTTCCAGCAGCGAAGCCCTGCTCTCTGCTGCCTGCGCACAGGCTCTTGCCGGAGGTTACGGAGACACAGCTAACTCCAACTTCATCCGCACGGTGTTCTCAGTGACAGGCAATCTCGGGGTCTTAATTGCCAAGCACTGCTTCTGTCTTATAATTGTTACTGTGATCGGAATTTCAAATAGTCCCAGAGCAGCAGTTAGTCATAAAATCTATTTCTAGGAGATAGTCGATCTTTCCCCATCCCCCAAAGCCCACGGCCAGGACAGCTGGTTAATAGACTGAAGGAATTCATCGTAACCACTGGGGACCCAATTAGCAGAATGGACTTGGGAGAGAGGAAAGGGAAGAGGAAATGCCAGTCATTTCCTACTTACCATATTGAACTGCTGCTGCAGTTTTTCATTGGCATAGTTGATACAGAACTGTTCAAAGCTGTTGATTTCGAATGTCTCAAATCTAAAATATGCAGATACTCAAAATTACTAGTGCAGTGAAAAAAAAAAAGATTAAATGACCCCATAATTTTAAATTCCCTCCCTCCAGTCAAATTAATTGCATTATTCTGGGTACAACCAACCACAATCAAGTAACTAAGCACACAGGGAAATGGCAAATTGCAGTACACGGGCAATTCAGTGATGCTCCCTCTCTAGGCAGGGACGAGGAACACAGGCAAGGGACTGATGTTCATGGACAGCATGTTAGTTATCTTTGTCCTCTTTAGAAGTACCACCCTGGAGGAACCATGAGATGGCAATTCCCTTGTAACTTTCCCCAGTGCAATACATAAAGGAACTACCAACAGCAGAAATCTGAAATCCCACTATAAATGTCAAACCTGAAAGTCAAGACAAAGATCTTAGCGTGTCAAAACTGAACACCTACTTCCTTCAGCTGGAGTAAGCAGCTGCTAAGGGATTGGGGTTTTTTTGTGTGACCCACGCAGTTCCATGATAAAGACAAAGATGCTTTGCAGTAAGATAATTACGTAAGAGGTAACATATGTCTGACAAAAAGACTCACCCATAAATGTCCAACACTCCAATGAAAGAATGCTGTTTTACAGTAGCGTGAAGGGCTTTGTTCACATGATCTACAATCCAGTTAAAGAGATTAGCATAGATATGTTTGGCAAGTGCATCTCTGGCATTGATGGCATGAAGTTTAGAAATTGGCTTGATGTAGGTTTCGGTGGCAGTTGCGAGCTTCCTATGGCAAAGCCAGTGGGCCATCTCTTCATACTCCACACCCATGAGGTCGCAGAAGATGGTGAGGGGTTCATGCTTGGGCTAATAAAAACAATCTCGTTAGGTCTTGAAACAGTATTACCAATAGCACCCATGCAATCAGAACAACTGCCTGCTTGCAGTGATCCAATAATAAGCAGCAACAGCAGCTTCCTCAGCTCTTCCTCCTTCAAACGTAACAGGTTCCCTACCCACTTATCACATTCACATCACTGAAGTAAATTAGTGAATCACAGTTTCCCCAAAGGCATTTTGGTGAACACAAGTATAGTAAAAAGCCCCACACAGGCAACCTGCAACCTTCGCAAAAATGAATCACCTAGCTTCAGAGGGATGGACTTGGTATTTTGAATTCTTATACCTAAGTTTTGAGTGAAGAAGCTAGAGAAATGCAGAGGACAGGACATCAGCAGCGTGCTGGGGACAGATTGGACTACAGCTCCTGAGTGGCGCTCTCGTCTGCTCGTATACATCCATGGCAGGGAGTGACGGGCAACAGGGCATTGCAGCCCACGCCAAGAACGAGGAGGAAAAGTGTAGAAGAGCTTTAGTGCTCTGGTCTCAGTATTTAACACAGTATTTTCTCATTGAATTCTGGACGCAAACATTAAGAGATGGGAAAAAATAAATGATGTTCTCTAACTCTCAAATTGGACTGTACAAGTGAAAAACTTGACCTTTGTTTAACCAGGTAAAATCAACTAGCAGGTCTTGCACACTGATATGTGTATATAAGAATTCTGCATTAAAAATCCATGCAGCGCATTTACCACTCAATAAGTTAAGATACTACACCTTGTGACTCACAAGGAAGCCGATAGCTAGAGATAAGGAGGACAGACAGGTCTTTCCTCCTAAGGAACTCCCCTAACACTACTTCCTCATCACATTCGCTTTGCACCCGGTGCCTCAACAGCACGCTGACAAGCAGTGTCTTGACAAGGACAGATTACAGGGAACTCTTACTACATGCCCAGTAGCTTCAGGGTACATCAGCTTTATCTTTCTATTTCCACGTCCTGACTTCCCTGGGACTTCTTCCAGTCCCTACAGCATACAGGTCCCATGGCACCTCCAAAATCCAGTTAACTGAGAGTGTCTTCTTCCAGTTTAGCCATTCCACTTTAACTGGCTCAGAAGACAATAATAAAGTAATAATAATAATGAACACTGCACAAAAGACTGACACATTAGGGTTACTCAAGCTGACATTAAACAAACTGATTCGTTCACACAGCACCATGTGGAGCCCTTTGCTGAGCTCCCACCACCACTGCATCATGGCACCAGCGCTTCCCAAGCAGACCAGTCTGCACGGCAACAGGGCTCCGCAATGCCATAGCTGTTGTCAGAGAACAGCACGGCTCAGGTAATGGATGCCATTGAGCAGACATTCACCGCCGCCTGCTAGACATTTACCACGTCAGGATAGGATTGCACAGGAACGTGCAGCTTTGTACTAGCTCGTTCAGTGGGATTCGTGTGCTGGAGATACCCGTTACAAGACAGGCTAGCTCATCATGTCCTGGGGCTCATCAACTTTCTACCTGTGATCATTAAACAACGCTTTCTTTGTAGTGAAAGCCTTTTTAAGACACACCGAAGAGCCAGACTATTGCTGTGGTTTCACAGCAGCTATCCATTACATTCCACAGACAGATGGTGTCAGACCAGGCACACTGATCATCTGTGGCCCGATGAAGGACCTTTTGTCTCAGCTCCAGAAACTGCTACTGCAAATCCTTGAGAAAGCGACTGGTAGTAAAAGGAGAAAATAACCCTGCAACTGTTGCTAGTATTTGAAGACAGAAAGATGAAGACTGTGTAATCCAGCAGCAGACATTCAAGGAAAGGCAAAAGGAGAACATGGTCACTTGTGGATCCAAGGAAGAGAAGAGTGACAAGCCAGATCTCTTTTGTTTCTCATCTCCAAAATATGGACTTCAGTAAGCAGCCTTAGTCCTCACTGAATGAGGTTTTCAGATCAGACTACGCAGTCCTCATTGCCGACCTCCACAAAGGTAAAAAGACCGATAAAACCATGACACTCAGATCAGTCATACAAATCATATCTGTATATCCTATGCTCGTGTCTAGACATCCCAGAGGGCTTTGCAAAGTATTTGCTTTGCAACTGTTGAAGCCATTTTGGCATTTAACATTAAAAAAAACCCAACACCCGGCAAAGCATTTACTGTGGGCAGGGAATGTATTCATGTCGGAATATAAAGATCTAGACACCTGCCCAGGACTTCAAAGCCTTTCTGGTAGACTCTTCTAGGATAGATCAATTACAGTTTTGAAACGGAACTAAGGCAGCCACTGTTACAATACAGAAAGTACTATCTAAAGCCTCTAAACTGAGAAGAGTTGAATCCATCTGCGAAAAGAACTGTGAAAATCTTAACGAATTAGAAATAAACATATTGCTTGCAATTTTTTATTGTTGCTCTTGCAGAAGAGGTCCCTGCAAACAAGCAGAAGGCAGAACCGTCAGAGTAGAAACCATGCCCTTTGGCTCATCTACTACTCACAGGAACAGTGCAGCTGTCAGAATCCCGAGATGCAAACTCCACATTGCCCAAGTGAAGGATGCCAGCAAGGATTCGAAAAATTCCCATCTGGTAGGAATCACTAATCCCTGAAAAATTATGAATAAAACATTTTGAATTAAGGGAGCAATAAAGAACCACGAGCTGCTGTTGATGAAATATTTTATTAAAAAGAGAAAAACTGTGACCACTGTGTGTTTTTTTTCAGATTATGGCCTTTGAGAGTACTGCTTGGCTTCACTTCTATTATAAACATTTTACAACCAGATGCAAAAAAAATTGCATTAAAATGAACTATTTAATTTGTCGTTTCAAAGTTCTTTGTCAGTGACCTCCAACACTGCATATGCTACACCAAGGGAATCCACCATTTATGTTCATACAACGTGTGCTCCTCCTACACCAGATGTGATTCCACTGCAATTTAAATACCTTCTTAATACAATAAATTATCTCAGTCCCAAACGTTATCAAACCGTCCTGTTTTTAAACACAACAGAGTATGAAGAAAATACACACGAACAATGTAGAAAACACTTGCTAGTATATCGGATTTGGGATATGACTGTGTTTTACAAATTACCTAGCAAAGTGCAGGCCTGCCTGGTGTTTACCATTTCCTTAGCATCATTGACACCATCAATCACAGGGCTTCCACCTTGCTTCGTATAGTGAAAGTAATTTGCATTCCCTGTAAGAGAAAAAAACAAATCTTTTACACAAACTGATGCAGAAATTCACAGCGCCTCTGTAAAGCTGTGTAACGATTAAGTCGCTCTTGGCAGAATCCATGATTTGAACGATGTCAGTATATCTTTGCCTTCTGGCTCATAGGACCCACTTATTCTGGAGAAGAATTTTTTCAAGATTTAACAGTGCAAATAAGTATTCTTAAGCTACGTGGCTCCTCCAATAGGCGCTCAAGCACATTCTCTACCTAACCTTGGTCCAGACTTCCACACCTGTGGAATAACCACTTTGGAAGCAATTACTGTCTAAGTCTGAGCCAACCACTCAAGTCGTAAGTGCAGAGTTGACAGCAGCAGCACCTTGGAATTATGTGGCAGATACTATTATGCTATTGTTGCATCAGGATATTTGAAAAATTCTATTTTGCCCATTTTCTTCTCATTTCTAATTTATGGTCTGGTTTAGTCTTGTGAGTATCTGTGATCTGTTCTGGCTGAGAAGTCATGGTCGGAGAACTGATAGCTTCATACCACCCCGGGGACAGCACCGGGCTTCACTGGGAGAGCAGTAGCTCTCCTGGGTGCCGTGTAAATTCCTGTGGTTTCAGTGGCCACGCTTCCAGCTGCAGTAACAGACTCCTTTTCTTCTGATCTGCTAAGGTTTCAAGAACACGGAAAGAGTTGTCTGCTAAATGGCTTCTGTAGTTATAATTACATCAGTTCCTTTCTCTCCTGTATCATCAGATGTGAATCCTAAATGTGCCAGGATGGTGCAGAAGACCAGAGAAACACTTCAAAACCAGAATGTTATTTCAGAAATCGGGACAGACAGGTTGTGCAGTTTTCCCACTACGAAGCTAACTTTTAAAAATATAAAAGAAGCACTGAAATTTATATTGAATTTTTAAAGTGATGAGGTGATTGCCTGTCCCAAAGTCATCATAATGCCTTTCTTTTACAACATACCAGTTCCTGCTAAATGAGAAACCTTTCCTTTACCAACATTTTATTTTGAAAAAAGAAAGATTTCACTTATCAGTTTTGTGATCACCAAGTTAGCAGAGATGGTAAAGTAATTCTTGGTAACGGCCCAAGTGAAAGTACGCAGATGTAAAATAAGCTTTTCAGGTGTTCATACCAGAAATGGTAAAATCCTCTAGTAGCTGGAGCCATGCAAAAAAGGTTTTGAAGGACCAAGAGAAGAGAATTTCACCCTTGCCACTGGAAAGCTACTCTGGGATCCTGGACATAGTAAGTCCTAGTGATCACAGCTGCAGTGTATTAGAGCATGCTGAATAAACAAATCTGTTACTTTCGTTTTATCTAAAAACCACAAAATTTGAGATCTGCCATTTTAGGTATTTTCAGTGTATTTTAGTATTTGAAAGTTTAAAAGTTTAAAATTTAAAAGCCAGCAATTCTTCTTTTGGTTCTATGGTTCAAAAAGCTCAGAGATGCTGCTTTATACCTACAGTTACACAACAGAACGAACGTGAATTTCATACCTAATCGTAGAGTTTTAAACTCAGGTAATGCTGCAGAGGCACATAGTTGGTAAAAGATGTGGTAATTTCTCTCCTCTTCTGCCTTTATGAAGAAAGGAATTGATTATTTTTCACAACTTAACAAGCGCCAGAAACATCCACAAGTAGAAAAGAACTACTACGTTTAATGCTTTCTCTAACACTACATAAATAGCACAGAAGCCACATGGAAGAAGGAAAGATAAATCAGCATCTATCATTTCCTTCTTCATTAATTTAATCCATTTGCAACAGCAAGAAGCATGCAGGCGTTTTCATTTAAAAAAAATGTATGATTTCACTTTTCAGAACCGTGGATTACTATTAAATATAGATCAGGATTCTATGGGTGGGTGAAATGATCATACTTAAAAGCTTTTCATTTTCCAAAAATAACTAATACCATTCGCCTCAGCATTTAGAGTAAGCTGGTGAAGAGAGTATCTTTCTTGCCAAGGCAAAGCTGCAATTTTAAAATGAAGGACAAACACGGCTCAGAAGTTTATGACTCATGACCAACACCGTAATTCTGAACTTAAGTGCTCTAAATTTTAAAACTGCAAAACAATTAGAAAACCCCAAACCCCAGAAAAGGACTCGCAGCTAAACCATGTGCAAGAAGTCTCCCTTATTTTTAAAATATACAGCAGTACTTCGTGTAGCACTCCTACACAATGCAAACTGTAATGACTTGTTTTACACCTTTAGGCAGCAGCCAGTCAAGGACGAGTCCATTTTTACTAAGCTCTAGACTATAAGGTAGGCAAAGATGGGGAGGAAGTGCGGGAGACAAAACGGTAGTGGATTGGTTCAAGTGTGAAATACCAAAATGACGAGAGTTCAAGAAGGATGAAATTACATATTCTCATTTGCCTAAGTAATGGCAATTAAGACTCATTCATAATTATTGCGATAGCAGTGGGTTTTAACAAGAGATTGAAAGTGTGCTAAGATGGCAACTCTACAAACCACAAGAGAGAGCTCCTCTTGAGCATGAGTGGTTTCTGCTACGTTTTGAAGCCCTATTCTATAATATTATGGTAAGCACGAACTCGTATCTAGTAGTGCACTGAAGGTATTTCATGTTTAAATACACAGCCTGTTTAATACGCATTTTACAACTATGAATAATTCACATAATAAAGGGCTGACTTGGTTTTCCTTCTCTCCCCCCTCCCCACACATGCTATATTACAAATACACTATTACAGCCACCTCTTAGGAGAGATACCCAATATCAGCAAGCAATAACTTCTTTCTTTAGCATAGTCACACAAATATACAATAAGAAGATTGCACCAGTATTACCTGAAACACCACTCGTGATTTTTCCAAGAGGTAAGTTCTCATGTTAGCACCAATGATTCGATACCTCTTATCAAAACCAATTTCAATGTATTTCCCAAAGCGACTGCTGTTGTCATTCCTTGTAGTTTTGGCATTTCCAATAGACTGAAAAAAGGGAATATTGCAAAGGTTAAACAGCTTTTAGAAATTATCAAATCTATTTAATCATCTATATGGCTCATGAACACTTAACATTAACTTTGTCCTGGTTTCAAAACAATCAAGAA
Source organism: Ibidorhyncha struthersii (assembly GCA_013398815.1). Classification (NCBI taxonomy): domain Eukaryota; kingdom Metazoa; phylum Chordata; class Aves; order Charadriiformes; family Charadriidae; genus Ibidorhyncha; species Ibidorhyncha struthersii. Next base: position 161,813 of record VZSZ01003184.1, on the reverse strand, counting down.
TTCAATAAAGAACGATCTCAGCCTGGTCAGCAAGTTAAATCAAAACCTGGTTATTTCGTTGACATCAGATCTGGAGCTGATCATCCTAGCAACGATTTCACTTCCACACAGTCCAATATTCCAGCTAAAAATCCCTTATTGCTCTCTGAAGTCTTTTAAAAGGAACTATAGAATCTAACAGAATGCTCACATACACCCAGATTTCTCCTAAGGACTTGATAAAACTATAACAATTATTTCACACTGTATATATTCATACATGTATGTGTACAGATATACGCATAATACTTGCAACATCTGTAAGTCTACCTATGATAAACCCATAGTCCATCAAACAGCCCCTGTGTTCTCTCTGGCTAACAGTTCATTATTATTATTACTGTATAATCAACCACATTTCCAAACTACTTCTGCAAACATATCACTATAGAATATTTACTGTGTGCCTAAATATAATCTAAAAATTAACATGTACAGACTCATGTCATCTGCCTGAAATCGAATCCCTTCCATAGCAGCTCAGTTACTGACTCAGAGACAGTCTTCAATGCTGCCCTATGTGCCCAACTTTCTCGGATTAATTCAATGCAGCTTCATATACAATAAACAATATTTAATGTATTGCCTCTATAGTACGCAGTCTTGGGATGCCCAGGGCAAATGATGACTGTGGTTCCTAAACAGCGCAGGCGCACCTCTGCCTTACCTCATCAGCGTCACGGTTCACCCTGCAACAGGCACCCCCTGGATATATCAGAATTCAAGGCATGCAAATCACAACGTGCCCAACTTCAAAGCAAAGCATTTTCTCGTCTCAATTAGATCACGTTTTGGACATCATATAGCAATTTGCCTTCCAAAAAAAGTCCTACAGATATCCCTCTATCAAAAGGAATGGCATTTGGAGTAATTCAGATACAGCACACTGCCTTTTATCATACGCCACTGTGTGTACGTTATCAAGTACCTAACTCTGAAGTGCACCGTAACTAAAGACCACAGGGTTGTACCTATGTCCTAGTTCACGCAGCCATCCATAGGAACTCTGTACTGAAACAAAACTTGGGAATAACAAATGAGAACAAATAGCAAGGCTATCGGCATTCCAAATCTGTAAACAAAAGGTGGGCGCGTCGGTAAGGGCGAGCCGGGCACAGGGCGGGAAGCGGGGATTAGACCGTCCAAAACCCCAGTGCAGCAGCAGCAGCACGCACGCCTGACCGAGCAGGTGTCAAAGTGGCTATCAGGTGATCAGCTGCTATCAAGGATGCAAGAACAAACTGCATCTCTGCAGTTCTAAGAAATACTGAATTCATTCAAACGGAACCTACTCAAACTGCAGTTCTTGTGTTTTAAAATTATTGCTACCGTGATACATTCTGTTGGTGGTGGTAGCAACATATTACAACATTTTCAGAAACCAATTACTACTTTGAAAGGTAATACTTAAAAAAACAGTTAAGTCAGTCCTTGGTACTGTAAGATTGCTTACCCGAGTACATACTAAGCTGTACAATTCGCATAGCTATACAGGGTAACAAAGAATGAGAGGCAGGAAATTACATATCAAGATGTATTTTAAGACTTGACAAATTCTATATTCACAGTAGGAAAACTGTATATAGTTATTGACTACAAAACTAATTATTCAAATAGTTGCTAGAAACGTATAGTGGTCACTTGATATTACAGAGTGCTTAGTAGGCAAAGATGATGTGAAATTCTGACACTAATGATGGGAGCTCATAAAATCCTGACGTTTAGGTTGTCCAAATAAAAATTTTAAAATTAAATTACTTTATGCTCCTAAGATTTTACAATCAATTTAGCAAATGAGGAGTTCCCTGTTCCTAAAAGGAGTTACTCATTTTCTTCCTAATCTACATGCATTAATTTGTGTTTCTGCTGATTTACTGACTGAAGAGTTCAAAACATTAATTTTGCTATCCTACAGTCTGTCTCAACACCAGATTTCACAACACTCACTCTAAAACTTATTTAAAATTCAAGTGTTTGAAGTTAAAAGGATAAACTTCATCCAATGATAACAATGTTTAAAGTAATTGAAATTTTAGATATACCTAGGTTCACGAAACTGTTGTTATCCCTAGAAAATAAAAATAAAGCACCACTATTGGTTTTTAGTGGGTAACAAAAGGTATGGATGGGAAGTTCATTTCTAGTCCTCAATTTAAGTTTCCTTGCTTTGCAAATTAAATCAGACAATCAGTGGTGAGCTGATGGCCACTGACGGGGACATGGGGTCCAAGAAGTGAGAGAGAAAGCAGGATGCTTGGTTTAGGCTTTGAGACCAAACAACAGAAGTGGCGCAGGGAAACCCGTAGACAGTTTGTATTTCACCCAGCAAACAAACAGCAGACTGCAGACCCGTCCTGCAGTCTCTCACCGTAGCTGTCACTTAGCAGCCAGGCGGTGAGGACGTGGCCTCCTGCCTGGCCGCAGGGATGGCCTCTGTGGTGTGCAGGGGAAGGCTGCAGGGGCGTTGGGCACCCCCGGTCCTGTGGCCCTGTTAGCATCTGAATGTGGCCAAGGATGGAACGACACTTACTGCAAATGCTGGAGCAGTGACAGGAGTACTCTGGGATTAGCTCGAAACGGCAACACTGCCATCGCTCCCCATGACCCAGGCTGCTCCCGCTGGGGTAGGTGCAGCCCAAGACAAGGCTCAGCTGCCCTGGCTTCCTCCCACAGCTGGATGGTTGGATCCCACAACAGCAAAGCCCACCGCCCAGCATGGCACAGCTTGTTTTATCCCACAAAACAGTTTCAAAACACCGCACAGCACCACAAACCAGGCACGATTACCTTGTGGCAGAACACACACAACTGTGATGGGGCAGCTATAGTTTGAGTAGCATGAACTTCTCACGCCAGGAGGAAAGAAGGAATAAAACATAGTTCATTTTTAAAAATACATGAGAAAGAACACAATGGCAGCGTTTTGCATTTCACTTTTCACTGCGCGCGCTCGTTTTGCATTTCACTTTTCACTGCGCGCACTCCATTTACTCACACCTATCCACTAATACTTCACACTGTTGCATAGAGATGCTAAACATCTACCAAGGCATCAGTTGTCCTAAGCATTTCCTTAGGATGTCCACAGGCATGCGCATGTGCATGCCTACGGACAGCACTATTTCTCTCAAGGAATTCCCCCAAGACTATTTCTCTCTCGTGAATCATTTCTTAACATAGTTCCTTAACTTCAGCTACAACTTGAATCAACACAAAGGGAAAGACACAAAAAACAATTCAGATGAGCCTAAGGAATTTGCCGCTTGGCCACGACATCAGAATTACAGCGTCTCCTGAGCATCCCGAAGCAGAAGGGAAGTGTACATGTTATCCCACAGCCTATTGCCAGCACCTACGCTCCCAAACCAACAGCTCTGGGACTTGACTACAGTTAGTTACACAAATTTCCAGAACTGAAACATTAGTCTGAGCTAACTATAGCAAAAGTACGTCTTCTCTCATGTTTTTCCCCTCTGAAATGAACCGTGTGCATCTCATGCAACTTTGCTCTCTCAGTCTGTCTTTCCTAACGACACTTCCTAAAATTAAACATTTGCTTTACTCAACAACTCTCTTCACTTCAAAGTATAATCCCCCACTGTGTGATGTACACGTTCAGTGGGTAAGACCAGAACTTTTAATATTCTTTGGAATTTTACACACAAAACCAGTCTTCTGCACTTGCATTTGGCCAGCGGTCTGGGAACAACCAGTGTTAAAAATCCGAATAGATTTAAAGCAGTATTCCTATAAAAATTACATTATGTGAAATACATTTACAATACTGCAACATCACCTCCAGTCTCCTCTCGATCTTCCATAAATACTACAAAAAATGATGCCTAAAGCACGTCCTGGTAAATGCATTAAAATCAAAATTTTAAAATCTATTTATTCTAGGTTCTTTGATGCTTAAAAAAGTATGGATTGGTCTCTCTATTGAATGCTCACGTTAGCGCCAGAACAATAACCGCAGCTGGAGGGTGGGGGTTAGTGCAGTAGCTCTCTTACCTCCATGATGGGGTTGGAGGCCAAGACTTTCTCCTCAACATTGGCTTCACTGGCAGATCCACTGACGGTGGCAAAGTACCTCATGGCGTACTTAGCAGAGACGGTCTTCCCGGCTCCAGATTCCCCACTGACAATGATCGACTGATTTCGCTCATCTCTGAAACACAAAGACATGTTAATTACCAGCTGTTCTCTCAAGGACGCTTATTTTTGTGTCCCCAACTTGGCAACAACCCTTCCACCATAAATGTTAGCAATCCAGCTATAATGTAAATGCACGTGGCAGAAACAAGGCTGTTAGTGAGCAAGCTGCCTGAGCGGCTGATGGGACTGCCTGTGACCAGGTTGCCCAGCCAGGACGGATGCTGCCACCACAGCCCAGCCAGCCCGCAGAGCCGCTCCAGAGAACCTGGCTACGGGAAGGTACCTGCTACCGCTATCCACTACGTGCTTCTGCAGCTACTTCTATCCAGAGACTCCGGTAAGGTGCTCCACTAAATTATCAGTGCTCATTAGTAAAGGTCATTAATGCCATCTTACAGATAATCAACAGCAGAGTCGGCAACAGAAACCCTTCGTCCTTCTGAGCTAATCATCAGCTTTTCCCAACACTGTTCTGAATCTGAAAAATCCAAGCAGGGCTGTTCAGGACACAAACAGCAGCTCTGGAGCGAAGACGATCCCTTTGTTATGAAGTAATTTCTTCTCATTTTAAAAAATAATCTCCATTTGCTATTAAAACAATTTTCTCTCATCTCAAAGAGGGTTCCATCCATAAACCCCAACTGTATGACTAATAAACACATTACAAAATAACAAGGATAGAAGTTAGCATTTATATAGCCTGAATCTTTTAAAATAAAGACCATTCTTGCTTTTTACAGTATTTTATATTTCCAAAGCAAAAGAAGTTAAAATGAACAATATCTCAAAATACTCCTATGAGCTGGGTGAGCTTAACTCTATCTTATGTACCGGAAAGTGGAGAAAGAAGGAATAAAATTTTACCCTAAAGCTTTACAGAGCTGGGGCTGGAACACAGAAAATATAGCCAAGCCCCAGACCAGGCTGCACTTACAGCGCAGTAACTGTGAACGAAATTTTGGGCACGCACATGTTCAGGCAGCACATAGGCAGTCTGCACAGCTTCCAAACGCCTGCTGAGGCCACCAGTAAATGCCATGCAGGGGAAGCGAAGAAATATGCATGGAAAAAACTATTTGTGGTTTCTGTAGCCTTAAGGTCCTCCAGGAGATCTGGGGTTCTATTTCTGAGATGGTTAAAAAAGAAATCTGCTGACGAAATTAAGAAGCTAAACTACAGATCACGTTGTTACTCTCAAGCTGTTTCCTACCTTCAAAAACATTCCCAAGCCCTCAGATAAGAGCACAGCTCCAGCATCTACTTCATGTTGCACGAAGATGTAGGCTAAGGGAGCCTCTGGGTACGTCCCACATCTCAGGGAGAGCCAAGGTGGGATTCATTTAAGCAAACAAAGGCATCGGATAAAGCAGGTTTCCCCCATTTCAGTAAAAGGAAATTACTTTAAATGGCTCGGTACTGATTTAGATTTAATAGGAAAGCATTAAGAAAATCAAAGCAACCTCATTTTATGTTCTCAAGTTCCATTTAACACATGCGATAGGTGCGAATGACTACAGCACAGTTCACACATTCACATCCACCAAGCTGTCCGCCTCAGTGGGAAAGCTGAACTGTTCAGCTTGATACAGGGTTGTGCGTAGTCCAGGTTCCGTAGGCTGAACTGCCAGAGATGCCAGCCTTGGCTACAGGAAAATGAAAACACCCACCAATGAGACCTTTCCTTACAGCGGCCACCAAGCCTGCTGCGCGTGCTCCCAAGGGAGGTGGGTGGTGCCTGGGATGGCTGGCGGTAGTGATGAAGACTTCCAGGTGGGAAGGGAAGAAGAACCACTCTGGCACTCTTCCTCCCTGAGTCCACCAGCCATAGGTAGACACACAAGCATGAGGGACAGCGTGTAGCTCTGCACATCAGGCAGTGGCGTTAGTTATATGGATGCTCAGGGTCAAAAAGAGCAGTGGAAGGACATGGGAGAAGTTCAACCGAACGCATAACTTCTAGGCTGAAATGGGACAACCCATAACAAACAATTTTCCTCTCATGCAGACAGTTCCTGCAGTGAGTCAAAAACAGAGAACAATTTCTTCATAGGACTGGCATTGCTCTGTCTTATTTGTCCTGTGCTCTTTCAAATAGAAAAAAAAAACGCCCTACCATTCTAAAACATGAAACTTCTGGTCTGATTTCAGGAGCTGCTTAACATAGGAGATGGGCAACAACATAACAACCTCTTCATTTCTATACCACCAGCTCTATTTCACGTATTAAATATCATTAATATACAAAGACGCATGAAGCTCAAGTCCTATGAAATGTATCCTCTGATGATTAAGCTCATTTTTAGCTTAGTTCCCAAAGTACAGAAGGCTTTCAGAAAACAAAGTAACGCAACCTCAGTACTACAGACTTCTGACAAAACTGTCAACCAAACCAAACTCTGCTGCCAAGAGAGGAACATCGAAATAAAGGTGTCTCATTCTACCTGTCACATCCCTGAAGGACACGTGTGTGACTGTGGAAAGCGCACGCTGGTTCTGCAGTCCCAAGTCCCTCCTCAGGAGCTCAGGAGTGGTAGGAAACACCAGGCTCTTCAGAGCGCTGCAGAGGAGGGAACTCCAACTTTTCAAAGACAGTAATGAAAAAATGAGATTGAAATAATTTCTCCTTAAAAATACTGTAGCTAATTAGCCTAGAGTTTCTGTCCCCCACATCGTAAGATATGAAGACATACTCTTCTCCTTAGCACTCATTCATGTGCTCAGGAATAAGGGATCCATTATTGTATTACTGTATAAGTACATATACACACACACTTTCCATAAATTTGCCTAGAAAAGATACGGCCGGCTCTGTGCGAGCTGAAAACATTGCTGCCATCTCTTCTGCAATGAGTATTTGTGTTTACAGCAGCTATGGCAATCATGAGAAACAAAGGGCTCGCTCATGGTCTGCAGCGGAGTCCTCTCACATCGCCCTCCCAGCGCTCCATCCACGCTCAGAGCCACTCTTGTCTGCAGAAGTACATTAGTCCATTGTTTTGCTTTAACACACTGGAGTGACCGCCCTCTAGCATATTATTCTTTCTGCTTTTTGGCAGAGAGAAAGGAAAACACAACAGAATGGCCAAGATCACACTCGACATTTGAAGAAGGAGAAAGGGCAGCATAACACAACACCCCAAACACAACAGCGGCAGAGGATGATGAGCTGTTGTTGCCACAACATGCCTAACAAAGAGGCCCTACTAAAGAAAAAAAATATTTTGTTACCTAAACGAACTTGTTTCCATGCTTTAGAGAAGATGACTCAAGGGCTGATGTCTTCTTGGTTATGTTGCAAGTTCAATACTCTGAGAGTCAACCTAACTGGAGAGACTGCATGTCAGCTGACGGATGAAGCTGATGTAATTAAATTCAGGTCATTGTGTCAAAAAAGAGAGTTTCATTGAGATAAATAGCGTCTGCATACCTCAGCCTTGCTGATTGTTGATTATAAATCCCCTAAAGTGCTAATCCCAGCCTTTGGTCTATCTGGAGCTGTGTGGAGTGACTGAAAAGTCAATCATACTTAAAAATTGGACATCCTTTGTGAATTAGCAATGGTTTGCCCATAAATCATCCACAGGAACTTTCTGCAAAGTACCTGTCCCTTTCCAGGGAAGACTTGGCGTACGGACGTCCTACCTCAGGCAGCAAGATACTTAGTCTTTTAAGAAGGAAGGTGGGGTAGTCCTGCCAGGCAGCTGTGTCAGCTCAGCAGAGGGCTGGTTTATATCATTAAACTAAAATACAACCTCTGCTTATGCCAAATGGAATTTGCATAATCAGCCTCATTCGAAACAAAACAAAACAACAAAAAAACAAAACAAAACAAAGGAAAAAAATCCCCAGAAAACACAAGTAACAACACCCTGAGTTCCTTCGCAGGTATAAATAACACCTTTGGAGTTATTTTTAGTTAAATCATTAGCCCCCAACCTTTGACCTGACATTTGGAGCACTTCACATGTCACCAGTCAGGAAAAAAAAGCTATAATTAAAACTTTCAGCCAATGAAATAAGTAAATAGGGCAACAGCGTTACATGTGCAGCCTGATGCCACAATCCATTATTTATGCAACACTTCATCTTCTTGGAGCTTTTTCTCTGAATAAAGCATGTAACTAGATTATTTTAAAATTAAGATTACTTCTGAACAGAGGGAAAATTTTACTTATGCTTTTACAAAGAGAAATCAGGGAAAGCAAGCTGGGAGACAAGAAGGCAGAAGAGTCCTCTTTCACCCAAAGGTGGGTAACGATCGCATCCTAGGATACAGAATTGCATTACGGTGATACGACAGTAAGCCAAATTACCTTGAAAAGAGGTGTTGAACCCCAGCAGGCTGAAACCGACTGACTGGGAGCAGTTTACCATTCACAGAAACACAAAGTATTATGTTAGGGTATCGGTCAGGATGACACTCAGCTTTTGCCGTTTCTGAACAGTGCAGAAGAATAAAGAAATGACAAAACCCAAATAAACCATCAGTTTTAAGATGATAGGCCCAAACATTTCATGAGCTGAAACGTGAAATGATGGCTGAGATTGCTTGCAGAAGCAGGGGACTTAATTCAGAAACCTTCCATATCCATTCTCTCAGGCCTATGCTTTAAGAGTCATGTGAGGGTAACAGCTATTTCTTGTCAAATAAAAGAACAGTAACACACTATCGGATAAATAACTGATAATTTAAAATAGTGTTACCTATCACAAAAATAACACTGATATCTAATTTTGAAAGGTAATATTCAGATGCTGTATCTGAGCCATACACAACTCCACTCCTTATGACAAGTAATGGCCATAGAATGAGCAATAAATGTCATATAATTTTTCCTATCGTAGTTTCAGTAAAGGACAGGAACAGATTTGCACATCGGCTGGTAAATTTTAAAGACAATTTTGCTTTACTTACAGAATTCTGTTGACAAGCAATATGTTTATGAGGAAAGTCACTGTCAGAGTGCCAAAACAGAATAGATGTAAACTCACCTAACTCCTGGAAGCTTGAGATTACAACCTACATTCCAGCGGGGCGTGGGGGGTAATGCTCTGAAAAACCATTGCAAAATTCAACACTGAAGATAGCTTCCAGCGGGGTGGAGTGGGAGGTAATGCTTTGAAAAAACCATTGCAAAATCCAACACTGAAGATAGCTTCTGCTTAAAGGAGGTTCAGCACTGGGGAAAAAAAAGAGTGCTACAAACTGACTTGAGATACCTTATACGCAGAAAAGGGTTTTGCAGAACACAAATGAAACAATGATGCACAAGAAACCAGAAAGTGGTTTAGAAAAAAATATATCTTGTTTTCAAGACATGAAAAAAACCCTTTGTTGAGGATGTGCATATATCTTAATGCAATACTTTTAATAGCATTGACTACTAATAACTTTAAATTCTGTATTTCATAGAAATCTAAGGGTGATGCTTTCAGAAGGGCTCAGAATGGAGGAAACACTACTCCCATGAGATCACAGCTGTCAGCTGCAGTGGGAGCAAGAGCAAGGCTGTCACCGGGCACCTTCAACATGTAGAGTGCTGCAACAACACTGACTAATCATTGATGGCTGTCAACATCTAAGGCAGCTTTTAATGATTTCAGCTGACCAACGGAAAAACTGAGGCAAAAAAGAAAAAATAGTGCAAGAAACAAAAAAAAATGTTACTAACATTAAAGGCAGAGTTGTCAATTTTCAAACAATTTCCATTCCTTAAGATCACCACACGCACTGAAGCTGGTTCCCTCAAAAACCAGAACAGCTTACTGAATCACAGCCGTTATTTCCACAGCAAACTGTCCAAACAGATCAGGATAATCAAGACATATAGACTGAAAAATCCCTACAGATATTTTTGTTTACCTTCTTCCTCTATACCAGTAGAAAATCCCTCTCTGAAGCAGGAACGCTGAAATAGTGAAAAACCTACCCATCAATAAGCATTTCAGAGTGGATTAAAGAAGCCCAGAGCTATTCAATTTAATCATCAAAGCACAACATTGTTTTTGTGTTTCTTTGCTTCCTACGACTGATGCATCAGATGTATCACTTGATCTTGTCTTTCAGACTCATGACTCCACAGAAAATAATATCAAATAGATGTATATAAGCACACACACCACAAAAACATCAGCCTGGGAAAACAAACAAAAGGAATACAGAATTATTGACATCAACCTCAGTATTTGTATCAATCCACCCATACCCAAGCCACCAGCATCTCTACCTGGGCACAAGCACATCATCAACAGATGATTTTAAAAGATTCTGATATGGATTTTGAAATGCTTGCCTGTGATGAACTACTTCAAAGTTGAGTTGTCTCAATGCCATACAACATAGATGAGATTGGCAGAAAAGAACAGAGTGAGATATCCTTAATATAAAATGAAAAGACCAAATAGCAGGGCAATTTGATGAGAACATTAGTACTTATTTTGCCTTTGATCCTAAATCCTCTGTGTCTGTTAACCTTGAGGACACTGCCAAGCCAATGATACTTTTAAGGAAGCTTCTTGTCAGGGTGGTTTGAAGGCCACCAACTTCAGGCCATCTTCTGCCCTCACTGCTCCAGTGCTAAGAGGTCTAAGTNTTTTTTTTTTTTTTTTTTTTTTTTTTTGTGGAATTGCTACTGGTTTCTTTTTTTCTTTTGGAATAACAGGTTTAGGTTATGGCTAAGGGCACCAAACCCATGGCATATGACAGTTTCATTTTTTATTTAAAGCAAAACAGCACAAACTGCTTCTAAAGGCCTGATCCTGCAATCTTCAAACCCTGAAATCTAGTTCAATGCAAGAACTAGAACACAATAAATAGCTTTTATTTAATCTAGCAGTGACAGTCTGGTCTGCTTTATCTCACTGCTGTCCCTCTACTATGGCTCTGTGGTAATAAGGTAGACTTGTAAGCCTGAAATTGCTTTGCATTTTCAAAACAGTTAGTTTCGAATGATCAAAGAACCTGACACAAACTCCCAGGGAAGGAACCTGTGACTCAGGGAACATTTGGGACAGATCCTATTCACAGTGTACACACGTAATTAGCCTAACATCAATGTGCGTCATGCCCACCAAAGACACAAAAGGAACTTAGCAATATGCCATCCTACAGCTGAATTAGGGCAGCAGGAAAACCAACCTGGGAAAACAACTTAAAAACTAATGACATTGCTGAAATTTCAGATAGGGTTCATTCGGAAATGCTGGCATGTTTGAAATCTTGCTGTACTTCCATTAGCTGCGGCTCCTCCGAGAGCCACGGGATTAACCAGGGACCAATGCAAGCCTAGTTTAAGCCCAGTGACATGTCTTACACCCTACATTACAAAGCTGATTCCCAAACTGTGCAAGGTTACACGTATGTGCGTGCAGCTGATATGATTGTCTCCAGCAACGCAAACATAATTCTGACCTAAGTAAGCACCCTATTTTTTGCAATCAACCTCTCAGCATCCCCGTTGCATATCTGTGACAGCATTACGACCAAAATAACCTACAGTATCTTCAGTCAGAACATTCATGCGTCTTTGTATCTGAGAGCATGACTAAAGAAATCTGTTTAATAAAGACCAGTTTCCTGCCATGCGGCAGCTATAACAAAAACAAGAGCACAGAAAATTTTACCGAATAACTTCCTCATTGGTAAGATGAAATACAAGAAGTTTACACAATGCACTGAAAAGAAAAGCAGTGTGGAAGGGCTAAATATCATTGTAACTGCTTTATCAATGTTCCCTTAGAAGCACTGATGTTATAGGACTAGAGAAGTACATCTAATACTCTAGATGTTCCAAACAGCTTATTCAGTCTTGGAATAATTACCCACAGAAAAGATTTTAAACTCCTTTCTTGTGAAATCCATCAGCTTTCATCAGGTATCAATATAAAGTTAAGAGTTCTCTGTAGTATTGAACGTTTTATGAGCTTCACAGAAATTAGCTTGATTAACTTATTAAGAAATTTAGGAAGGAATTTCCCAGCCCCAGCAGGCTAAAGGCAGCGCTGTCTTCAAGGGACTGGGTGTCCTCCAACACAGGGGAGAGGGTGCACAACAGACAAATGCGGGGAAAAGAGTAAAGCACCAGAAGGACAAATCTGCGGTATAGGATGAAATGATAAGGTTTTGCACACCTCTTCTGAAGGCTCACTAAATCGGTCTGATTTCAACAAATGTTGAAATACATACAGTGTTTCCTAAAAAATACCAGTGATTGTAAACTTGTAACCAAAATACATCCTTTTTTCCTAGAACACTCTTTCTTCTTTTTTTCAGCATGACAATTGCTTTGGGAAAGACACAAGGATTTTTTTGGCAGAGCTCAGCAGCCCGTGCTCTCCCCAAGACCTGTCCTCCCCAGTTCCCTGCCAGAGGAGGTCCCAGGCTCCCCCCTTGGGCCATTGTGCTCCACATCTGGGCGATGCTTCCATTGGCACCATTATTTGCTTTTCTCAAAGACCAAAATTGCTTTTTGCACTTGCCCTAAAATGAAAGGCAGCTGTAAAACCCACCAGCCCTGGGAGCTCTAACACAAGTCAGTGCGATATATTTAGCTTCACCTCTGCCTGAGCGTGGTGTTGTGTGGCAGCAAACAAGGCTGAACATGTTCGGCAGCACTTGTTCAGTGCAAAGGCCCTTTGAAATTCAGCCCAGGGCATGCGGCATCTGCTAGGAGCCATTCTAAAAACTGGCAACTCTACAAACCCAGGATTTGCTTTTCAAATACATGTAATTTAACTGTTCGATAAATAAATAAGAATTCATTCAGCAGTTTTCTAACGGTCTCAGACCGATCGAATAGAGCAGCAGCCAGGTCCGGGCAGCCTTCCCGGCACCTCTTGCAGCATCTTGCCCTTCATAAACCTTCTGAACAAATTATTTAAATCACAAAGTTCTTTGTAACCCTATTTGGCTCTTGGTTTCCTGAACACGGGACAGCATCCCCATTTTGTCCGCTTACTTTCCAACTGCTTCCTATAGTCCACATAACAGAAGCACATCTTTCTATTCTTTTTACGTAGCTGCTGAGCTCCTCTCCCTGGGAGGTCTCCTTAGAATCATAGAAGGGTTAGAGTTGGAATGGACCTTAAAGATCACCTAGTTCCAACTCCCCTGCCATGGGCAGAGACACTTTCAACTAGACCAGGTTGCTCAAACCCCCGTCCAACCTGGCCTTGAACACTTCCAGGGATGGGGCAGCCACAGCTTCTCTGGGCAACCTGTTCCAGAAAATAATTTCTTCCTAATACCTAATCTGAATCTACCATCTTTCAGTTTAAAACCGTTACCCCTCACCCTATCACTACGGTCCCTGACAAAGAGTCCCTCCCCATCTGTCCTGTAGCCCCTTTAGGTACTAGAAGGGGCTATAAGGTCTCCCTGGAGCCTTCTCTTCTCCAGGCTGAACCACCCCAACTCTCTCAGCCTGTCCTCACAGCAGAGGTGCTCCAGCTCTCTGGTCATCTTTGTGGCCTCCTCTGGACCTGCTCCAACAGGTCCATGTCCTTCTTATGGTGGGGGCCCCAGAGCTGGATGCAGTACTGCAGGTGGGGTCTCCCCAGAGCGGAGTAGAGGGGCAGAATCACTTCCCTCACCCCGCTGGCCACGCCGCTTTTGATGCAGCCCAGGATGGGGTTGGCTTTCTGGGCTGTAAGCGCACATTGCTGGGTGTTGTTGAGCTTCTCATCAACCAACACCCCCAAGTCCTTCTCCTCAGGGCTGCTCTCAATCCATTCTCCACCCAATCCATATCTGTGCTTGTCATTTCCCCGACCCACATGCAGGACACCTTGCACTTGGCCTTGTTCAACTTCATGAGGTTGGCACAGGCCCACCACCTTCCTCTGGAGAAGTCTCCTCTGCAACCAGGCAGCGCCGATAAATGCCACCCCAGCACTCTACTTTCACCAGGAAAACCTTTTTCCCCCATTTTTCAAGTATCCTCCTTGCAGCGCTCCTTTGCACAGTGGGCCCAGCCCCTCCTTCCCTGCGGAGCCACGGCATCCTGGCATTCCCAGTGCCGAAGCCTCCAAATCCACTTGTATTGGCACATCCCAAAAGGTGTGGCCTGACACAGGTAATTATTTTTTCCACCCTCAAAGGGCTGTTGTGCAGATTAACGAGGTAACTTTTGTAAAACGCCCAGAATGTGCAAAGTGTTAGGTAAGCACTAAGGATTATTATTATTATTAGAGACTAAAGTGCTTTGAACCATTCTGTGGCGATGTGATGAGGGGGGGAAAAAGAAAAGAACAAGCGAGTTCCTAGCGCGATGCCCCAGGAGCAGACAGCAGCCCCATTTCTTGGTCTGCTCCACTGGCACACCCTGCACCCATGGGTTTATTTTGACTACCTGGATCTAACGTGCTCTGAGCCAACACATCCCGCTCTTCACAGACGCCACGCATCAACAACTCAGAGACACCTTCAGCTGCGCCCTGAGTCACAACAATCGCTCCTGACTAAGCAGTAAATTAATTCTTTGTAAAATCATTCATTTTTAATAGGCATGAAACAGCAGGCCAACAAACCATGTTCTTTAACCACATTTCTAAATATACTTCCAGTTTAACTGTTTTTTTAAGCCTAACAGTGTTTCTCACTGACATCTTCTTTAGTCGCTGGAGAAAAGAGAACGTTCTGAGCACAGGACCAGGGTCTGGAAGCGCAGCTCGGGGCTGATCCAGGCACGGCCACGGCACACCATCTCTGCCTCACTTGTCTTCTACACAAGCAGAAATTGATATACCAGTTTTAGAGGAGACAGACTTTGGTGAATGCTTGTAAAGTGCCTGGAAAACATGTAGCCTTCCGTGAAAGCAAACGTTATTATGCAATATACGTTACCTGGCACAGAGAGCCCTTAATGCTGCAGGAGATGAAGGTATGCAAAATAAAGCACTTCAGTTTTTGGATATAGAAAACAATCTAGCTTTGAAAGAATGTTACCAGGAAACCCATTTAACTGCTGCTTATATATTACATACTTTATTCTCACGTTTTTTATTGTCAAGCTGGTGTGATCAAGTCATCAGACACTGGATCAGGATTTTCGATTCAGGGGCTCCAGGCCCTGCTTTTGCCACCTTGGTGAACTCACCAAAGTTGCTCTCCTGCTCCTCATGTCTGTTTCAACTTGTAAAATAATGACACTGATCTCTTCTGTAGAAGACTTTCAGATCCACTCATGGAAAGTGCCAAACGAAGGTGAAATACTACTATTACACATAACCTGAATTCTCTTGAGTCTATTCCAGCTGCAAACTCAGCCACTCCAAAACACCTCAAGTTCTTAAGCATCTTTTGGTCCTCTTCAACAACAGCTCCGTAAAACGCTCTGCAATACTCTCAAAACCAGCAGATGTACTTTTTTTAAAAAAAGAAGAAATTAACAAATCACACCACTTGCCATTTTAATTGTATCCAGGAAACACAGCTCCTGACCGTAAAAATGGCAAAAGGTGAAAAGATAATGAATTGACGGTAACATCCCTCGAAACATAGAAATGAAAGAAAACTGAGGTCAGCACAAGCTGCAAAATCATGACAGATTGCACTCCAGAGGAGCACAAAGATGAGCCAGCACTATGCAACTGATTTATCTAGGGATTAGTCAGAGGTCACTCCTGCAATAGTGTAGGAAAGCTCATAGCTTAACTACCAGCAGGACACCTCACATGAACTCTAGCTTCCAGCTAAGACCACACTTAACCCTTTTGTTGCCTAAAAATAATCACTGCTCAGACAAGTAGGTCCCTGATGTTACATGAAGTTGATGACACCATCTGCTCTCTGCACCCATAACACCATAATGTGCCAGACCCAATGTATAAGAGACTATTGCAAAATCATCTGTTCTCACCAGAAAGGACAATTTCCCTTTTCATTCTAATTTTAACAACAGAGCCCCAAAAGTACCACATCTTTTCAAGGTATTTCATTCAAGTTGTACATCAAAGCCCCAGGTCAAAGGTGGCCCTTGTAAGGTTTGTGCAGTGCCCACCACAGCAGGCTCTCGTTTCGTAACTGGATGCAGACCCGTGACGGGTTGTTCATCACCCCCCTCCCGACTTCTGCCAGGAGAGAATAGAGTATCCATTTATCAGACACTCGGAAGCAAAGCAGCAGCTGATCAAACGTGCATTTTTGTAAGAGGACATCATCTTGGGATGCCTGGGATAACTGGAGCCTGTCAGGCATGGTGCTTTCAAAACACCTACTCAACCGCTCACCAAGCTCCTTTTGAACAAAAAGTGATAGAAAAAAAAATATCTTCCTGTAGCTGAGAGCCATCAGCCACATGCCAAAAAACTGACAAAACAGAGAGATGGCCTGCTTATTAAAGGTAATTCAATGAAAAAGATACACACCAACATTGAATAAATCATTATAATTTGTTCAAACAGAAAAAGCAAAACTTTGGAGACTGATGATTTAAACACTGTTGCTTTCTGTCCTGGTATTCACAGAGTTTCACAGGGATCTCAATCAATATGTCATTCTGTTTGCAGATGTTACCTTCAACTTGCACCTTGCTAGACAATTTTACTAATTAATCACAAGGAAATCTCCAAGTTAATTTATTAAATTGAAAAGCACTGAAATCTGCTGTATCTGTCATCAGCCACATGTAGGATGGGAGAAACCAGACCAATAAAGTGCTGATAAAAAATACATTATCTTAATTACTGCAATATACCCTTACTAGGCAGGTGAAGGGATCCCGCGTAAGAGTGATTTAGAACTTCTTTCCTTAATAGTGGTAGGAAACTGATAATCATAAGTCTCACACATTAATGCAATTCTTAACAGTTTCAAGAGTATAGTCATCAACATCTCCTCTTATCGCAAACCATACAGTTAAAAATGGAGGCTTGTACTGAACATTACACAGAAAATGAGCTGCACCTGCCGATGGATATGATTCCTACTAAAATTGTAATTCCTACTTCAAAAAAAATAAAAATCCAATACTTGCCAAGGGATGCTTTGCTTCAATTTTTATAGCTACCACAGAGGGGTAACTGTGAAGACTGAAATTCTTTTTTTGTTAATAATTTGGAAATGCTGACTTACAAAGGTAGTATGCATTGTAGTTCAAAAGGTTCAACACACGCAAACATCCACGTGCTGACAATGCGGTTTATATTTCCAAGACAAAAAGATGAGTTCTTCAATAATAATTTACTACCTTTTAAATTGCTTGTCTGCCTTAAACGTTGTCCCAGACCTGTATACGTTTGCTCAAACAAAGCAAACTATCCATGAACAATACACTGCCTATCCTTCAGAAAAGAGAGACCTCAGCGGGCAGGTCCCACCTCTTCCCAAAAGCACAGCTTGTTCCAGCTGTGTACAGCTGTGCTCCTCCAGAACCTCAGCAGCCCCCAGACAGCTCTACAGGAAAGCCCTGAGGCAGGGGGAGCCCCTGGGACAGGTCCCCCTCCCATCGATCCCGCTCCCTTACCAGTGGATCTCCTCCTGCTCAAGCAGAGGGAGGTATCTGCTCCAGAACCCTTAAACCTGCCGGCTGGAGGATCGTACAACCCAAACCAATAATGTTACTGGTAAGTATGAGGCATACGTAACCCTAAGTCTAACACAATTTAAATGCCATTGTAAAACTAGTTCATTGCTTATTTTGGGCACAGCAGAGGAAAGGTGTTGGAAATGAAGCTGCCGGTCTGGGCAGAGGAGCTGTAGGAGAGGGAGAAAGCAAAGGAAGAAGGCACAGAGATATAGATGAGAAGGGGGAATAGAAGGGGAGAGTGGAGAAGGGGGAAAAGAAGGGAAAAAAAAAAAAAAAGAAAAGAAATAACAATCCAAAATGAGATTAGTCTTAAAAGAGCTGTGCGCATTTTGCTGTGCTGAAAAAGACAAGCAGCTACTGAGCAAACAGTAATCACTTATTTGATTGTCAGCTACGGGTAAAGACGAGCCATACTCCTCTTCACTAACCCTCCGCTGGAAACTGGTGGCAGAACTGCTGTTGCAAGAGGAACTAATGGATGCCCCAATGGGCACACCCCTTCACAGCCCAGGCATACCACACCACCGGGCTCACTCTACACAGAACACTTCACACGCGAAGGTATCTTTATGTGCTGTTTTATGCTGCAGTTAGCCCCAAGCATTTGCTGAGTATCACTTCTCATGCACAAGCCAGATGTGAGCTCCATCCCGGTCATTCCAGCAGTCAATGTTTTTGCACTGGGTTTTTTCTGAAAACACAAGGCAAATATTTAGTGTAGAATCACTAGCTTTCCTGGTTGCTGTCATGAGGCATTTTCCATGGCTGAAGAAGACCACAGAGATCATTTAGTTACAACCACGCGCATGGAAAGAGTTTCTCAGCCACAGCAGATGGAGTAATGAAGCTGGCAAGAACAAATTCTAAATCATTAAATCATACATTATCAAGAAGACTTAAGGAGTAAATATTTAGAACAGCTCACTGAAGCCTTATGGCTAGAAGCATCATGACCAATTATTCCAGTGATCATTTAAACATGGAGTTAGGAAAGATTAGAAACCACAGAAAAATAAATCTCACAAATTACATGCATAAATGCAGATTAATGCCATATGAGTAGCTACCATATGAATATTCAATGCAATTATTAAAGCGTTAATGAAATAGTCACAGAAAATTTGATTTTAATTTTTAAATAGCCAGCTGCAGAAATGTAAACCTGCACACTTTTTTCTTTAACTTCATAATTCAGGACTAAACTGTGATTCGTTCAGAGTGTAGAAAGCTATCACTGAAGTTAAAGGGCAGAACAACTGATCAAGGAACTGGAAACAGCATTAGAAAATGAAATCCCATGAGCAAACCCGGTATGTCCAAGTGACAGAAAAAGATCTTAAAAACAAACAAGAAAAAATAAATAAATAGAGAGAAAAGGAAATAAACATTAGGAAACTAAGTAAACAATGAAATTGTTACATCAGTGCAGAGGAATTTTTTTCATTTTCCTTACATGCTCTGATTTCATTTTGCACTGATGAAAGTAGTGTCAGTTATTCATAAAAGAATAACAAACTGCTTATAACATGTTGTAGACACGCAACGGCATTCATTCATTAATGCAAAAGGATTATTTAAGATCATTTCCATGCTTATATAACTACTCATCATTTGTTTCAAAAAGGAACTTCTACCACATCTTATTTGTTGTTATTCAGGACAGCAGAACTGCTGGAGGGCGCAGCCAGAGCTGAAGAGCAGGCAATTAACACAAAAAGCAAAAACCACAGCAGAAACTCTAGGCAAAATCTCAGCCCCTCTGAGTCTTCCTCTGAGGGCAGAGGATGCAGAGGGTGGCAGACAGCAATCTCTGCTGCACAGGCTTCAGCCAACAAGCCCACAGAATACAGGTGATCCGGCAATTTGAAATTTCAATGCAGGTGAGAGGTAAGCCCGCTCCAGACAGTGGTTAGAGGCAGCCAGCGGAGAGAGATCCCCCTCCAGCCTCTTACTTGCACTTGTAAACATTAAGAACAAAAATTCTGGGAATTTGGATTGCCTCCATCACTGACATATAATTGCAGGTCACTGTACCGTGCCTCAGATGTAAAATAAGGCTAATAAATTCTATGACTTTCAGAGGGACTTCAGCAGCAAGTCTGTTTGAAACACCAGTGATCTAGATCTGTAAAACAGTCAGTGAGACTGTAAGAGCCTCAATGCAGATGTGACTGTCATAACACGCAATTTTGCCTTTCTATTCCCATACCAGATTATATGCCTATTTTCTTAGCAGAAAGAAAGGCAAATACCTCTGCCACTCAACAGTGCAGATGGAGGGTATTTTTGAAACACTGGCTATTTTGAAATTACCCTAAATCATGAAGTGTTGCACTGTGCTGTACCGTTTTCTTTTGAAATTATCTATTACGTGGGTACATGAATCACCATTTCACATACGCAGCTGACTAACTTCACAGTGTACAGAGCATTTTATTCACTCTAGCTCTCATATGTATTCTTAAATGAACAGATAACTAATTTCAAAGATGAACGTTTTATCATTTTCAACCCATTCTCCCCTTGCCTCCCCCTCCTGCAGTACGGCTTGAAGGCCATCGCAGTTAATCTGGAGATCGGCCGCTGGTTTACTTCATTAATTTGATCATGGGCTGTACTGTCAACAAGAAAAACTTATCAATAGCTCAGAGCTAACCAGGGAGAATACCGGGGACCATCTTGTTAACCAAACACCACACAGTACCCCAAAAGATCTTCACCCTAGAAATGAAATATTTGAAAAGCTCCTCAAACTGGCAGGCTCTCGGGGTGAAGCGGAAGAAGTTTCTACTAACCACTGTCCTTGGGTGACAAGTTCATTTTCATGCAATATTTAAAGGGAGCAGGATTTCCTGCGCAGCTGTTACCGTCTCCTTAGAGACGCTGTTTTCAGGCACTCTGCAATCGTCCCTCTGCTCCCTCTTAATTCTAGTCACCAACAGCCACAGGCAGATTACGTAGCCAGGACTTTACTGACGTGACTAGGAGCCTATAATAGCACTCATAAGCTGAGTGATTTTTTTTTTTTCTGTTGTGAGTATCACATATACATACGAAACAGTAAAGAATCTGGCACTTTTTAAAAACCCACTGATGATTAAAAAGTATCTCCACATTTTGCTCATCAAATTAAAACAACATAATCTTACAAAGCGCTGGGCTAATTTTAGACCTAAATACTGATGAGAGCTGTGGTTATTTCTGTTACCTGTCAGTGGCCATGATGTCCCCATAGCATTTGTAATGCTGTACTGTTCGCTAACTTAGGCAACTTACCCTCTTGTGAAATGTACTAAAAAAATGGATAAAAGACACAGATCTTGCAAAATATTTAATGAGCTATAAATTAAAGAGAAGGCCATCAGCCAGAGATTTTAAATTTTACTCCTTTTAGAAAACTAATGAATACAAGACTCGTGGTCTACAAACCTGGCCATCTGCTTGTATGCTTCCTCAGCCACCGCAAAGATATGGGGATCCATATCCCCCATATTTTGGCCACTGTATGCATTGATGATATCTTCGCCATAGATAGGCAGTTGCTCATATGGATTTATGGCCACTAAGACGATACCTACAAAGAAAATGAAACAAAAGGAATTATTCATAGTTGTTTCAAAAGAAAACAAATTAAAAAATGGCTTTAACACCAAATATTGCTCTAGCCTTTCTAAAAATATAAACTAGAGAAGAATAAGGATCTCATATTCCTGACTTCAACAAATATTTATTCTGACCACAGTTTTGCGTACAAAAAGTGCCAGAAGAGTTTACTTGTACCCTGCTTAGGAAACACATCAGGGATATCTTTTTACTCTTCCTCTCTATCTGCCTTTCCTAGAGCTAGCGTGCACAAAACAACCAGATTCAGAGCATGTCGACTTGAAATAGGGCCTGCTCAGTTCTGTAAACCAATGAATGTGCATTGTCCTTCCTTGTGTTTT
Source organism: Ibidorhyncha struthersii (assembly GCA_013398815.1). NCBI lineage: Eukaryota > Metazoa > Chordata > Aves > Charadriiformes > Charadriidae > Ibidorhyncha > Ibidorhyncha struthersii. The sequence goes on along the minus strand of VZSZ01003184.1, from coordinate 140,149 downwards.
ACTGTGAATTACAAATGATAACGTGATTTGTGAATTATAACTACTATGTGGCCTCGCTGACTGTCAGTTTGGATACGTGAAGTGTGTTAACCCTTCAGCCATTATGCTGTGCCCAGGAATAACATCTTCAGTTTTTGTAACAAGCAACGAAGGAGGGTCACGGTGTGATTTGGATTCCAGGGCATCTCTACCAGTCAGGCAGGACAACCTCCTGATCAAAGGGATAAAGAAAAAATACACGTAGACATACCTCATAGGGCTGATACACAGCAGTAGACAGACATGTCAGGAAATTAAGTAATTACAGCTCTAGAAGGTACCGTAAAACCCTCACCTTATACACCTGTGTGTATAACTACTTTCCATTTTTTATTTTTTCCACCCCAGTTAAACACATACCTGCCTTCTTTAACACCACTCATTACTACAGCATTCCTAAACTCATGCCATCCTTTCATTCTCCATACGCCCTTCCTAGCCATAAAGTGAGATCTCAAATGCTTTTGGTATGATTTTCTTTATCATGAGAAACAAGGATTGCTCTGCCCACGGGGATGATTTGCCAAAGATTACGTACACCTTCCTGTCCTGCAGCATTTCCAATGGGCAGGGAACACCTACTTGCTCCGTGCAGGGGTGGAAACACTGGTCGCTGCCACACGAAAGCCAGCCGTGCCAGGCAACCTGGGCTCTCTTGACATGGCAATGCCCCCTCACCTTGACAATGGGATAAGGGGCGGGGGAAAAAAAAAAAAGAAACTCTAATTTTAACTGTGGCCATTTTAAAAATAGAATTTCTTCTTACATATATATTTTGGTGCCTAAAAGCAACAATGCAGGTGCAGGCGGCTGCACAGTGACTGTAGCAAGCATGCTACACACACTCCTTGGACAAACCATCCCTGAAGAACCTGCACCAGGAGCATTTCCATAGCACTCAGCTCGCTTCTAAATTTATTCAAGAATTCACATGTGCGCACACACACTTCCTCAGTGCAGACCTCAGCCCTCTGCCCCGCGCTGTGACATCTATCTCAGAAATTTTCCATGGAAAAGCTGGGAGAAGTGAAAGCACCTACAGTCTGCCACTGCTGCTGGGAGCATCACCCCATTTTTAAATCCTGGCATGCCTTTATATGTCCAGCACAAACCATAGCAAAAAGATTAAACAACAATAGAATATCTTTTACAAAAAGATCCGAGAGACCTTGATCTATTTCCTTGAATATACGGCAAGTTTTACGGCCAGACACACCCATGTAAGGAGAGTCAGTGTTTTTCCATCAGCCATGACTTCACTGAAATGACTCAGGAGATCGAGTGAAGTCTCTATAAAAATTTATGCCAAGTTCTAACGCTGTAGTGATGAGCCAAAAAATAAGAGGGGGGTTAGGGAGGGGAAGGGACTAGCACTAGCAGACTCGAGGAATATTTTCAGTGTCGGTTTTTAACATCTGCCCTCTGTAACTGTGAAAAAATAGTAAAAAGTTAAGTAAGGGCAGGCCACGGAGCCAAGCCTCCCAGGCTTGCACATCTAATCAAAGAGACATTAAAAGAAAGCTGTACGAGGCTTCAGACAATTCCCTCCTGCTTTCGGCTACGTTGGCAAAAATAAACCCTTGAGAAATTCAAAACAAGCAGCCCCGTGACAACACTCCAGCATACTAAATCACTTAACTTCAGTAGCAATCTGTAAAATCAGCAAGCAACTGCCATCTGGAAATATCCAAAACAAGTGAATTAGGAATTATATGCTTTCTACGGAACTTTTAAATCAGCCTGTCTCACAGGACTATAATCCAGATTAATTTATATATAACTTCTCTTTATCTCCACTAAATCATATTGCAGTTTTAAGAAATAACATGGGCATTCCCAAATCAGATTTACATGTGGTTTCATTCCTACATTTACACTAACTAAAATTCTGGCTACTCTTTTTGCCATTCTTCTTGGCTAATTCTTTTATCTTGAACATATTCACCCACGTATGGACAAACCGGATACTAACATAAAAAATTTATTAATTTAAATTAAAGTTTGCTCTCCTGCATAGCAGGCAGTACTTTATGCATCTGAACTAACGAGCAGAATTCGCTGAGTTTTCATCACAGCCCTAGCAGTCTCTCCATGTAAGCATTCAAATTTTCCTTTTTAACTTTTCAACTTCCTTCATTAATTCTTCGCTTCGTATCCCCAACAGTAAAGCAATGTTATAAATCACCGCTGAATTGCCGGTGAAAGGCTGACCTGAAATTAAGAAATCAGGAGGTTTTCTGATTAAAAGCTTGGATTACTTCAAAGTGAAATTTTAAAGAATTTAACATCCATTTGACATATTACACTAAGGACAGCATGTATGAATTAATTCCTAGTGCTGCGGACATCCATTCCTCCCAGTTCTAGTTCTGCTGGTTGAGAATAATGTTACCATAGTTCCCTTGGTGGATTAAAGTGTTTTTAATCTCCTTTGGGCTAAATCAACTGGGTTAGCTCAAACCACCTTCATGGGGTATTTAAACTAACCTGGGTAATGTGTGAATCAGATTAAGGAGGCAAATACAACTCCAGCCGCAGGCAGAGCTCTAAGGCAATAATCATTGCAGAGAGGAAGCCACTTGTACTCAGGACGGGAACCGATGGCGCGATTTGAAATGTGAATGTCTATGGCCAAAGGAACAGGTTTTCAAAGGCCGACACGCCAAATTTATTTTCCTTAGCTGACAACATAACGTACGTATGCCTACGTCCCAAGTGAATAAATCCACAGCGTTCTGAATTCCTCAGGTCACCAGTTACTGTTAAACCTCCTTCCGCTGCACTTTGACCACTGGGAGGGAACCCTCACGCTACTGGATCCACACGTTTCTAACAAACCCACACGCAGTTTCCAGATTCATCACTTCGGACTTGCTTGGAAGCAAAACAGCCAACCAAGCTCCGCCATCCCAGGCCCTTTGGCAGACCCATGCCATGAAGAGCTAAAGGCCTTCCAGCCCTACAAGAAACTACTAAACCACAGAACTCAGACTGAAAACCCCTTACAAGCTCTAAAGCCCATTCACAAAACATTCCCCCATCAAGAGCTTTGCCGTGGGGGCACTAGGGACAGAAACACAGACAATATCTAAACTGGGGGAACTGAGGTGGTTTCCCAGTGCCGGGACCAGAACTCAGCAGGGGTTGCCCAGAGAGGCTGTGGTATCTCCATCACTGGAGGTGCTCAAATACTCAGATGCCTTGACTGGTCCAAGCCCTGAGCAACCCAACCTAGCCAGACCTGTTTTAAGCAGGGAGCTCCACCAAAGACTTCCAGAGGGCCCTCCCAACCTAAATTATTTTGTGCCTCTAGTCATGCTCCGACAGCATGATGGGGTGAGACGTGGGTATGAATCACCTCCCACTCCTACGGGGAGGAAGGCTGGCTGCAAGCAGAGGGAGGCACAGTCTGATTCAGCCCCCCACGGTCTGCACACTGCTGAGAGCAGAACAGGGAGCAGATGCGCTCTGCTGAGCATCTGCAGGTTAGGAATGGCCGGAGTGAGCAAAATGTGGCAGGACGCTAATGCCTGCAGTCTGCCCACCACCACGTTTAATGTGCTGGCTGCCTTAGCTCTCCATACCCATCACCATGGGTGGAGCTGTAACAGGGACCAGAAGCGAGAAAATCTGACCCTTGGCGTACTCCATGTGCAGACCAGGACAGGACAAGGCCTTCAGCTGCGAAACGCAAATTCCTGCTTCAGACACCTGCGGTCACGATTAGCCGATATCTGCCAAGGGCCACCTTGCAACGGGACTCCCCTACTCCGTAGTTGGCGAAGGAGCGCAAAGTACAGTGAAGTTATAAACAGCAAGTCTACTACACGATGGCATCAAGAACGCTCGATATACACCGGCATGCGATAGCCAGAACTGGGACTGCCCTACAAAAGTCTGATTACAGACAAAGTTAAATTGCATATTTAAGAAGAAATCATGGGGCATGTTTTCTGCTGGCATAAACTGAGCTACAATAAATACCCAAATGACAATTTGACTACACCTACTGGAATCTTTGCCTTGATCAGACAATTATGAGAAGGAAATTTTCAATATCTGGTTTCTAGCGATCACATCATTATATTGTGTTTTGTTTTACTCAGCTTAAAATGTAAAAAATTCACCAATGACTTAAACTGTTTCTTATGCACTAACACAATATCCAAAGTACATATTTCAATATTCGAAAAATTATCAAATTTTTTTATATTGAAAGGTTATATTAAAAGTTAGCAATATATTTTGACTAAACACTGAGATTTAAAAGAGACACGTGCACATACAGAAAAAAGCCCGGAAGCATGAAATCTAAATTTGAAGCCTAACCTATCTCACAATGTTTCTTTAAATCTCGGCTGCAATTTTGAACCTATGATGAAGTGATCATTAAAGTGACTTCCCCCATTCTGGCCATCTGCAGATATCACAGGCAATTACAACTTTGAGTAACCTCTACTGAGAGTTCAATGGTATTTTTAGAACCAAGATTGTTCATTAATTGTGAGCGGACAAGCACTGGCTCGTGCACTGTTACAGATTCAGTACTGTAGTGGCACTGACTGGAAAACACGAAAAAGAAAATAAACTGGTACGTCCCGTACAGAGACAGAGGAGCTCGATGCAGAGGTAGGCACAAATCCAGCAAAGCGCACAGGCAGCCTCCTGCACCTGCACCGTGTGAAGCTCTCCTCCAGCCCATGCCTACCTAAGCAAGCCTAAGGGGAACACCAAGCAGTCAGGAATCCCATCGGCACGCTAAAATTGCTGAATATGCATTGTATAAACAGAGTCCATTGGGAAGCTAGAGGGATACAAAGCAAAGTCAATTTTCTATGAACCTTAACATTTTCAAATCTATCTGATGCACTTAATGACCACAAACACAGGGACTTCTGTAAGAACAGCCCAACTTGTCCTATCATTAAATGATTTGAAGTTAAAAGCACGCATATCAATAACCAACTTCCCTTTTCCTGTCTACAGCATTCTCTGTAAAGATTAGGGTATGAAAAGACAGTACTTGCCACAATAGGTATAGATTAGTTTAGAGTCTATAAATCGAACTTTAAGGTTGTGTAAAACAGCCGGTTCATGGAGGTAACTCAGCGCTGTGAGGTCATTTTCACCAACAAGTATGTCAGGGTTTCGCAAGGGCGGGAGTTCCTTGGTCTTCGGATCTAGGCAATATTCTAGGTCCTGCAAATCAAGCGGAAACGCATGCTGAAAGAGCTGGTGCTTAGGTTTCCTCATGCAGTCCCTCCAGCCATTCTTCCCAGCAAAATATGCCCACGTTACAAAAATACTATGCAAGATGTAACGTATCTGGTGATTTAAGGGAGCAGTTCTTTCTCCAGAAAAGTCATTTAAAATTTCCCAAAAGGGTTTTCTATACGCAACAGGTAACCATAAAGAGACAGCATCTTTTTAAACTACTACTTAAGCAAACCCCTTTCTTTTGCTGCCAAGTATTTTTATTAAATAAACCAAAATATGTTCTATCATAAATCTAACTAGTTTTTCATATTATTTTCCTCGAGTGGATCAAAGGAAGCAGATTCCCATCAGTCTATAGCCAGCTTCATACACAGTAATATGACACAAGAACATTGGCAGAACGTCATGAAGAACACGTAAACCAAAAAAAACACTACTTACATTTTTTGCAAATATAAATTAGTCCCTAATGAAGGTGTTTTAATTGCCTCTGTCTCCAGATCTAAAATTACTTTATTTACCAGCTATTTTCTTGTCCCCACACAATGTGACTTAATTGGTAAACACCCCCATTCTGCTACATGCGATACTCAAGTGTGCAGCATCCCCGCACAGCCTGGAATATGGGGCGGGGGGGCGGAAATCTTGTCACATTAAAACAGTTGTACTCAGCTTGCCATATAATAGATGTGAGTGAGTCAAAGACTGAAATGCATTCAAGTAAAATATTTTGTTTAGAAACGATTCTATGTACATACAATCTGTTCTTTTTTTATTTCATGGCTGTGTGGGTCTCTACATAAAAGTAGGATCTAAGCTGGCCACTGGTAAGAAGAAAAGAAATTAAAAATAAGTATTTGACCAAGTGCAGTAGTTCTTTATTTTCCATGAGAAGATCTCAGGGATCACCATCATTATATATTAAAATTAAATAACCATTTAAATGGCATGAAAAAAATTGAACATGCCTTCACTAGAAGGATGTGAGCCTTTCATAGACATGTCATCATTTCTCTACACGGTATACAGCATCATTTTTGTAATGCTTTTAATCCTTGCCCCTTTTTATCTTTATTAATCTTCCGATGGTTATGCTCAACTTAAAAGTCCCAATTCTTTCTCTGCAATGCTGTTCTCCTAGCAACACTGTTCTCACTGGAATATCAAACCAGGGTTGTAGATTTAATGGCATAAGTAGAAAAAGATGATGCAACTGAAGGTAACAGGCAGTTTGATAAAAGCAACACGTTTTATTTTATTTTTTAAAATCAGGCAAAATGGATTTTTGTAAATAAACTGTATAATTCGTCACACAAAAAAATACTACTCGAAGTTGGTGGACAAGAATAATTGCACATACGTAAATACAGGTATGTTTTGACAATATAGCTTCCTGCATTAGATACATCAATCTCCGGTCAAGAGCAAGAACTATCAGCTTATGGACAATACATAGACCTACCTTGCCCTCTTCAAGTCGAAGTTGGAGAACTTTATCTCCAGGTTTATAATCTTTGAGAAGTTCTGCTGACTTCCAGACCTCCTCTGGATCAGGGATCCAAACCCTGGCATACTGCAATACAAAAACAACAGCAAAAGATCAGTGACTTTTTGCTGCAATATAGTTAAATCATCAATATACATGACACCAAAACCTTTTTTTTTTTTTAACAAATGTTTAACAGCCAAACGCTTAAGCAAGAGACAAGTTAATTAGTACATCTGAGGTGAATAAGTTGTTCTGTCAATAAAAGGCTAAACAAGGTTAATTTTATTGCCTACACAGAAAGAAAACGGCATTTTCCATGTAAAAGTGTTCCAAGGTACACACTCAATGCTGAAAATCTACAAAGAAAAAAAAAGTGTTTTCAGAGAGATCAAAAACTTGGCTACCAAAAAAATTACTCAGAGAAACTCTTCTGAGCAGATTCTAAATGCATTTGCAACATAACATTATATAGGTTTTTTTTTCCCTAAGAGAACACTTGGGCCCATCTGTGTTCATTCAGGGAAAGCTATCTGATCTCGAGTATTAAAAGCTCTTTCCTTTGTAGTTGCAAATAGGGCAAGTTTAAAATGGATTATCTCCAGAATGCCAAATAATAGAAAAAAAAACAAACCAGCATTCCAATTAGTAACCATTTTTCACGCAACTTTTATCCATAAAAGTAGCCCAGAAAATACCTATGACTCGTTTTCAAAAACAGAAAGAATATTCGTATTTTTAAATCAGTGAAGGTATAATAGTTGTCTCATATTCAAGAATCAATTAAAGGTGTATGGAAACCATCTAGTTACTTATACAGTTGCATGTACGTGCAAATATGTACATATGAGAACAGCTCTTGAGTAACACAAAGGCAAAGGCTATGACATTTTTAATATATTAAAGCTTCCAAACCAATGCTCTTGCAATGCCTAGAGAGTACCGAGATCATCCCACACCCGGCACCTTTGCACACAAAACACTTTCTCAGCTTTAGAGGTGCAGCCATGTTGCAAAACATTCTCAATCCACTAAATTATTTCAGAATAACTGTAACTATTTGTCAAAGCACGGCATTTCATGGCAGAGAAAATGGCGTTTGGTCATTGAGCTTCATCACCTAATCTTGCACGACTGATTTTTGCATGGATCTCCTGTCTCAAAGAATGCTGAAGCTTCCCCGCCCCCCCCCCCGCCCCTTATTAACCCAGTTTTCCCACTACTTAAAATGACGAACTTATGGTTTCTGCTAGCGATGTTTTGAGAGACCAAGCTTCATCTTGCCTTCGTGTTGCAGGGCAGGAAAGGATAACATGAGTTGAGCAAAGGCAGTGGGTTGGGGAGCAGGAGCCGGGGAGGGGGACAGGCACCCTGCCCAGCTGGGGGCTGCCAGGGACCCTCAGCGCCTGCAATTATTGTGAACTTCACAAAGCAATTAACCTCCCATACCCAGGATGCTGCTCGAGAACAGGGCACCTGAGCGATTTACAACAGCCTCAATCAATGGCTTCTATCTACCCTTAACACATCGCAGCCTTTAAAGCACTGCCGCTGCCTCCGTCCGGCCAGCTCCTGAAAAGCTTGTGCCGTACACGTAAACCAATTCTCTCTACCAAGTGAAAGGAGAAACATAATAAAATAAAGAATTAAAAAAATCACTTTCATTGTTCCCACTACAGAATATGTGATGCTTCCGCACCTGATCTGTCTTCGTCTTCACTACGAAGTGAAGTTTATGCCAGCCCTAAGAATCTGCTTTATACAAAGACAAGAAACATTGTTCTTTGTAGTAAATATGTGGTATTTTTTTTACTTTGAGCTTTATTAGTTACATATAAACTTGCTATTGCTTTCAGTACAAACAGGCGGTATTACTTCATTCTTTACATACCCTCCTCCCCACTCCCCCTAAAGACGTGAATGTCGATGAATTATTTGAAAAACAAAAGATCCCCCCAACAATTCCTCAGTATGCGCCCTGGCCATTCACAGAGCTGTATGTAGCAGCAGTGGGGCCAACAAAAAGGCAGCGGGGCAATCAGCAGCAGAAGCCATGGGCTTGAGCGCTTGGATTACCTGTTTGTCTTCAGCCCTGCCGTATCCACAACTCGCAGGCTAAGAAACCCCGTCTGGGTTAAAATGAAGGTGTGGGCTAACAAGTGTATGTGCCAATGCAAGTACAAACCTCCAGGAACTACAGAATAATTCCAAAGTAATTGACCAGGACGTGACAACAGAGGTGCAGTATTGGAGTCAAGTAGCGCGCTCAGGAGCAATGTCTTCTTTCCTTTCCACGTGGTTTTTAAACAAAGGATTCCCTGTAAAACTTCATAAACACACGTATATCCAAACTTACCCCAATGCACCTGTTTACAGAACTCTCTTTTATTAAAAAAAAAATAATCAGACCCCCTGCGTGAAAGCAGGATGATTTTTAGTTTAACACAAAGATGCTGCAGTGTCAGACACAGCTGAAGACCAAATACGTACCGCACTTTGCCCGAGGTTTTCTTTCCCCTCCTCAGCTATAGCCACAGTTCCCCATCCTCAATGTTTCTGATGGGATATTGCTCCCCTCTCATCACAGGAATTAACAGAAAGCAAAGCAGATGTAATACGAAAGAGGCAAGCATTTAAATACTGTCTAGCAGAACAGGTTAGCAGGCTGGGCTCCTCTAGGCTACACAAAGAAAAGTTTCCTCATGTAAAAAAGGCAGCAGCCTTGTAAGACACAAATACTGTTAACTTCAGGCAGCAAATGCTGCGTAGCAGTTTCTAACTACATGATCTATGCCAGCATGAAATGGGCACCTTTCATTTATTCAGCTGAAACGGTACATTTTCTGCTGTCTGGAGCAGGGGAAGAGAAAGCAGAGAACAGATCACCATAGAAACTGGGTTACTACAGACAGCTGAACCTTCCACATGACATAACCCTACAGATATTAAAGTCATCCTATGAACGCTAAGCTGTAGCTTTTCATCTCTAGCACCATTGCCGAGCCTTAAATCCCTGCCAAAGAAAACACCTGCTAAAAAGAACAGGCGGGAGGAAAGAGAGAGATGTTCCTAATTATAAGCATTGAATCATTTCACAACGTTCTCACCTCATTAATCCAGCAGAGTGATTTGCAAAATTCTGTTTTCAGAGATTTCATAGATTTCTCATGCTACCTTTTATATAAGCAGCTGATGTTCAAATCCCATTGCTGCCTCGCCTTTAGTGGCGCCCAACCCTGTAGCAGAAACCAAAGCACCACCACGGGTAGAAGCAGGACCAGGGGCCTCTCTCTCGGGTAATACTTTACTTTAGTATGTCTGCTATTCACCCCTCTTTATTTACTACTATATAAATTCAAGTTTATGACTACATTACAATAAAACTAAAATACGATCAATTTCTAGAGACACTGATTTACAAATCAGCCTTCTACACAGGGAAGGAAATTCTAGCCTAAAAATGCACTGGAATGACAATAAAAATTATGGCAAGAAACAAACGAATTTTACAGAAATTGTGCCTGATTATGATCAATGAATACATCACTCTCTGCAATAGTTCAATGTAAACTTTGAACCACCAGAACAAAACTGCTGATAGGGGAGATAACAGTGTGATTTACTTAAGGAAAGGCACTGAAAGAAATTTTAGGTAAATATTGTTACCCGTCATGATAACCCAAGCTTACCGACAGCGTCACATGCACTTTTCAGTACTGATTTTGGCTCTAATAATCTTAGCTTTGCTATCCAGGTAATAACGCTGTGCTTTCTCTGTGGGTATGTCTCTGGCTCACGCCTGATGACTCCCTCCTATCCTCATTGGAGACATAGGGCTGGAACAGGCACGAGGAGGACACGCAGTCCAGGGTCCTCCCAGCCTACCTGAAAGCCACGCCAGCAGCCAGCTATCTCCAGCCCAGCATTCACAGGACCAGCGCTTGCCAGAAGCTAGTTTAAAAAAAAAAAATCAGAATGATTTTTTTTTTTCAGACGAGATGCCCTTGAATGCAGAAGGAAAACAAATAAATAACTGCATATTGAAAGGACTATTTCAAAACTCAGTTTCTTGCCTAGGCTTTCTTCCAGCCTCAGCAGACTGACGTAACAAAACCCACCACCTCCAAAATGACACGGAAGTGTGGAATCACCATACTCAGTTCAGGGAAGGAGAAGCTGGGCTGCTGAAAGGCAATGGCTTAGTGATCTCCATGAAGTGACTCTAAAAGAGTTCACAGCAGAAAAAAACACAGGGAGAAGTCTCCATTTTCCACTGGCAGGTCAGAAAGCTAGCTGCATTACCACAATTTTATATAATAAGAAAATATAATAAGAAATCACCATATTCTCTCATACCACATGATTTCATCCTAGATCACATGAAGAAACCAGCAGACTATAATAATTATGTATCAACTGAGACCATATGACTCACAAAGCCTCTCTTCTGAGATATTAACCTCTTGAAGTACTAATTGACATTGCTGAAAGAATGGAATTAGCAATGCAAGTGGCTCAGCAGGCGCTTCAGCACTCAAATAGTTTTCCAGTCCCATTGCAAAATCACAACTACTGCAGAAGGAGATACAGCTATCTTCCCAGCTTAACAGCTCTTTTGATAAGAGCTGAAAGAGCTCATGAAATGATCTACATCCTAAAAAGAAAAGGAAAAAAAAATTCAATTCATAAAAAGCTGTCCCTAGTTTCTCAGCAAGATCTACCCATACAAGCGAACTTGTATGATGATCACTTCAGCAGAGATCATCTATTTATTTACTTACAGACAGCCTCAAAAAACACAGTCTTCCAGGTGTTAACCATGAAAAGACACCGCCCCTCTCTCTTTCAAGGATGACTTCATTTTGAGGTAGGAATAAAGCAGCTCGTTAATGCTTGGATCAAAGAGACACCGTCCATGCTGGCCGCACTAGCTGAAGGAGCCGATGGAACAGCAACACGTGGTCAAAGGCAAAGTTAAACTTGACCAAAAGTATTCAGTGTGAACGTGTTCCTAACTGAACACGGTCACCTGGAGACAGCAGGCTGGAGAAAGAAAACTGTCTTGTGGCAGCGAGGCGTAATTACAGGGCACAAAATTGCAAAAGTTCACGTAAGTGCTGAACTTATCTATGCAAAATGCTAAATTATTAGAAAAAGATTTCCTGAGCCGTGTGATTTCCTTGCATGGGATTGCTCTGAAAAGATAATTTGGTGCTATTAGAACAATTTCCTTTCAGCTTTCTATTTTCCCTTACACTTGGTTCACGGTGCCACTGCCGTGGATGATAACATGAGCCCAGAAACACTTGAAACAGCAAAGTTTACCTTTTATATTAACAATATAAGCAGACGCATGGCTGGGAGAGTAACAGGTCGAACACATGTCTTAACGCGCCCAACCTGGATGCCCTACAAAGAGATCCTGATCACTCACACACGTGGCAAGAGCAGGTCCCATTTCTTTCACTGCTGAAACCACTAAAATTTCTGCCACCTGTCCTGCCACACACGGGCAGTCCCAAGGAAGCACCGCATTTCTATTAACGAAGGGCGGCTGCTGCTTGCAGTTTGGAAAGAAAGACAAGGCTTGACTTTCCTTTCATAAAAATGCCAACTAACCAGGAGGGAGCAGAAAGTAGAGCACTTCCATGACAAGCAGGCTGGAACAAAACCTCTGACCGACTCATCTAAATTCTTCCTACGACCTGAGGGAAATGGCACCATTAACTTTGCAAAAGAATCAAATCGATTTTCTTAAAGGCAGTCACGTTCTTTGAGCATGGAGCATTATTTTCTGTCTTGTTGCTCAGCAACAGCCATTTATATACCTCTGCTACAGTTTAAGGCCTGATATTTAGAAAGTATTAATTTAAAAAGACATTTATATCATGATACATAGTGGAGCAAAATATGTGACAATTAATGTTTTATCTGACAAATAATCTCACATAGTTAGTTTACCTAATAGGAAGATCAATAGTCCCCTGTTATCACATAACGCTCTGACTCGGAATTCCCTGACCGGCGGCATGTGGTGCTCCCATGCGGGGACAGCGGTGACCCGGGCTCTGAGCTACACCCTAAGCCACCACCACTACGAGCTCACGTACTGCTGACACCACCAGGTTTGCAAATTTGGGTCAGAGTGCCTGCAACACTCAAGGTTAGGCATGTAAGGCACTGCGTCCTTCACCACACACTAGGAAACTACCTGAATCGCAGCGCAATGAAAAAGAATCTGTTGTACTCGAGTATTTCATCTCCTGTATAAATATCCACTACATTTGAATCCTAAGGATATAAAAGTTTGGCGTGGATTGTTTGTCTGGTTTGTTTTTTTTTCCTTTCTTTTAAGCATTTTTATAAGGCATTTTATGTTTTTAGAGCCTGGTGGCTTGTAACACCAAAACTGACTTGTACGTTGTTTGCCAAACACGCCTTGACTGTACGAGGTACAATCAAAAATTATCAGCATCCCACAAAGAATCACTGCAGCACAATTTACAACTATCTTCAGCCACTGGGAAAATGTCCTTTGACTTATATTTACCTGAAACTTCACCTTACTTCAAAGTGATGCCAAAAAAGCTAAATCCCAAATATAGGGGATATATATACGTGCTACTATAGGCAAATTTGACCAGCAAACAGAAATGTATTTTTTTTTTACTTCTTCAAATATTACAATTATTAGCGACCTTCCTGCTGAAATTCAGAGAAAATGATCACCCTGCAAATCTACACGCTGGGCCTGACAGCCAGGCCAGAAAACTCAAGTGTTTCACTTTAAAATATATATCAAAGAACAGTTATATTCCCAGGTTGTAGTTGATAAGTTTTTTTCATAAGAAACATTTTAAAGGAGTTAAAACATATGACAGCATTTCAGTATTTTAAAAGTCGTAAATTGTCTTCATCTTTAAAAACACAGCTTTCTACATTTTATGTTGATGGTACTTGACCTTCTCTTCAAAACGTGGTACAGAGGGAGACAGATCGGATTTATACACAGTCACTATTGACCCAGACAATACTTTAGTTATCCCAGCGCCGCCCGTTCACCCCCCTGAGCTGCCACGCGCGGGAAGGGCATTTGTCAGCTCCTGTTGTATTTCACACACCCCCTTTCACAGGCTCTTCTCCATCCTCGGCCACGCTGGCAAGCTTGTACTCTGTGATGCCGGTAGCACCGGCCACTGGAAGCCACCGGACAGCGGTGGGGAGTCACATGCAACCCCGCTTGGGTATACCATGAATTTGCCCACATGATTCTTCTGACAGGGCTTAATTAAGGCTGTATTATCAACTGAGACACAAAACCAGCTGAATAACCACTATAAGATCAGCAAAAACAGCAAGCAGAAGCAGGACGCCTACCCCAGGCTGAGCGACGGGAAAATATTCTGACTCACGTCAAACTTCATTTGGGGTCATACCCACAGAGAGAGGCACACACGGTACGGCATTTCGATCCGTACCACCAAAACAAAGGCCTACACCGAATTATACGCTAGTGATTTCAAAAAATTTAATTATAAGTCTGCCTTGAAACGCCTAATTCATCCAACCTGAAAAACATGTTACAAGACCTGCAGAAGAGTGGCCACAAGAAACTTAAGGGTAAATGAAACGACGACACCCATCCCCTGAACCTTACGCTAATGAAACATGTTGCATTGAAGAAAGAGTATTAGGAAAAGGAAGCATGATTTCATGCTTGTGTGCTTCCAGTGAACGTTGTGGGTATGTTACAAAAACACTCCAATTTAAAAAATAAAAAAAAAAGCCAATACTTAAGGAATGCACAAAAAAACATTCAACATGTCATGATTAACTTCATGGGTGCCTGAATTTAAGATCCAAGAAAACATATGAGGCCAAATGAAACAACTGGTTGTAGGATTTTGTTTTAACACTAGGAAGATGCAAGTCATAATACAGACTTCACAGCGTAATTAACTAAATGCTGAAAATAAGTATTATTTCCAGGCCACTGGTACAAACTCAGTCAAGACCCTCATGTTTCTTATATTTTTTACATGCTGATGTCACACCATCAAACGTTGATTTCGTTTTCTCAAGCACTTAAATGGATTTAAGATCTTACAGAAGCTCTCTATAATTATTTTCCCCAAAGTTTCTCGGAACCTCACCCACGGCAGGCAGGATAACTGGCTCGTTTCTCGCCACAGGCAGCGCAGCCCACGTTTCGCCCGGGGACAGAAGGGGCTCGTAGCGCTGGCTGCAGCTGGTCGGTCATCCTGGGTTCATACAGGCAGAAAGGGGAAGCGTTGTCTTTTGTCCCGGCATCTCTGCTTCAGCACAGAGCCATCTGCACCCCTGCCATGGGATTATCTGGTGTATCGAGCAGCCGTTTCGGCAGGAAGGGAAAATAAAGGGCTGTATTGATCCGGCAGATGCACTGCGCCGTGCCGTGCTACAGCGCCGGAGTTTGAAACAAGAAGTTATTGAGAAAAAAAGTAGTGGAGCCATAGCTGATCACCTAGCCCACAGAGTGAAATAAGGCTTAATTTTCTGGTATCTGTAAGACATCCAGAGTACAGACCATTGCTAACTAAACTGTGAGAGCTTAATTTAAAAGTTAAAAATGAAAGGAAAGATATTTGGCATAAACTTTGACAGTAGATAAGGCTGTACTTCTCTGAGTATCTCTCTGTAAAGTTGAGCGCAAGTCCAAACAGCATTCTTTTGTTTTGACATAATCCCAGCCCCCCCCCCAAAGTCACCCTGAAAGTAAAATACCTACTTGAGGTTCTAAAAATCAAAAATTAACTGATTTTTTTTTTTGTTAGAACAACACAGAAACCCCAGGCTGAGATGTAGTTACACCATTAAAACAGAGGTTTTACTGACTTAGCTTGAGTTATTCAGGGAAAACTAGATTTACTCAGCTAACCCAGAACATAACTCCATCGTTATGGTCAAGTCCACACCACAGACACCTTTCTGCCATGTTATAACAGCAACCTGACACCAGTGAAGCACATCTAACAAAGCTGTATTTACTCCCACCATTTTTTCATGGGATATTAGCTGCAAGTCCCCATGCAAGGAAACCAGAAACTGTACAAACGGCCTGGCAAGCTCTGAAATAAAACCAGCAAGCGGAGTTAAACCCCTCAGAGAGCCTCCACAAGCTCCGGGGGAAGCAGCAAAAGCAGAACTAGGGTTAACGGCCACAGCGTTGCTCTCAGAAGCCCTCCAGCAAGAGCGGCTGCGTTTCTTCCCCGGGATCTTCAGCCCTGCCCCGGTAGATGCCCCCGTGAGAAGCGCGGGAGCCGCTGGGTGCAGCGGGGTGCCCTGGCTGACAGCACCCCACCACTGACCAGTCCAGCCCGTGGCCTGAGTCCAACTCTAACCCAGAATTTATGAGAAATTACGGAAAACACCTCTGTGATGGCGAGGGGAGTGAAATTGAAACCTTTCACGCTAGTTGGAAATTGTATACCATGTTTAGCCTGAGAGAAACTACTCCACTCCTCTGCTCTACAAGCGTTACCTCTTTGAGTGTTTGCAGAAAGTTTATATCGCTTTTGTATTTACAATACCTAAGATCATCACAAGGAAGAAGTGCACTCTGAGAACAAATTCTAACAACTTCCGCAAATGCTTCTCCTCATATAAGATTTTCTTGAGAGACAACGTCCTAAACAATGAAATTATGGTCTGGTGTGTTTGAAGAAGTCTTCTTTATGTATCTCCAGATCATAAGTCAAAACTCTACTTACTTTAAACCTTTATTAATAAACTATTATACTAATAAGCTATTATATGCTTGGCTATATAGCCTTCACCTATGTTAAAACCAAGAAAACAAACAAATATATTCCACTTACTTTAACATATGTATAGTCTAAACCACCTATTTCCATCCCGTATCTCTTGTAACACAGATTTTCAGCACTTTCAGAGGCAGCTGGTGTTTCCTCTCCAGGCAAAACAGGCTCAATCTCCGTGGAAAATATTTCCATATTTCTTGTATTGGTGTACACTAACTCATCAGGCAACTTGGGAATCTCTCTCTCTGGTTTCCTCAGCAAAACAACTGAGGTCATCTGCTTTAAAGATACTGATGAATAACCCATGGAGTCTGCGGAGAGTAACGTGTGACAAGCCATGTTGGGGCAATGAATTCCCGCATTGTTAGACCGACGCATAGTATTTTTAGTTTATTTCTCTGGCTCTACAAAGAGCAAGAGTGTCCTCCTGTAAATCACAAACTAATTGCTAAATTCTCTTGTCTTATGATAATCAGATTGAAGAACTCAAAGACACCGTCAGTAACTGCAGCAAGTTTCATGATTTTTCACATCCATTTACAAAAGAGACCAGACTGATAGGCAAGTCACTCAGATGTGAAGTCTCTGTTCTTCTATATTTAGGACTGTCAAGCTAGAAACGTGCAGTTTACATCTAACCACACCGCAATCGTAGGAAACTTGACACGACCAGTCACAAGTCGTTATTTCCCCCCTATGTTAACTACTATAAAGGCAGAATGAGAGCTCTTCAAAGCAACGCAGCTTTAGCCTTTACATTTAATTTTAAAGCGAGGGCTCTCATCAGACCACAGTGTAAGTAGCCTGGAAGAGTCTGCTCTCAACCATCCCCACTGTCTCCTCAGAGCTAAATCAACTCAACAAGCCACTTCTGCTAATTACCGGTGGCGGCTTTTATTCTTTGTGAATTACCCTGACAGCATTACCTACAGCCACACCTGAAGCGAGGTTAAAAGGCAAAAATGAAGACTTGATGAGCAATGAGGGAAATGCAACAGCTTTCAAGATGTTCAGAAAATAACTGCAACTTTCACCAAACAGCATGGAGGTAACAGACTGGAAGACAACCCTGCAGGCTCAGCTGCATTCTGCATTCCTGACTGCTTCTGCTCCAGTTTAACCTCCGTACTGCTCCCTCAGACCCTTCATCAGCGTGGTGACTTCTCATTCAAACTTGCTTATTTGATGTTAGGTTTGTACCTTCTTCTCCCTTAACACTTTAAGAAGCTTTACCCCAGCCTTGAGTACCTCCATGCCATTATTATTCAGGCAAAGATCTCTGACAATTCTTGCTATTATCCCAGATTAACAGGCCAGTGACTTTAAATCCATGCCACTAAGGAGAACAGATGGTGTAAAGACACAAGATCTCTGCTTTTGTAAGTAATCCGTTTTCACCTTCTTCACAATTTGCGTTAGAAGTCACAAATACTCAGATTAAAAGTTGGGTTGATGTCTGCAATCCACAGACATTCAGTAGGAGTGAAGTCTTTAAACTTTATTAGTAGTGCCTAATGTTTCCTGTGCTTACCTTCGAGCGGCTTTATGCCCAGGACTCAGCAAGAAGAGCATTCCTCTAATGTAATTGCACCAAGTACTTATCCTCTTTTTAAAAACAGCAACAACAAAAAAAACCCCATCCCACAAACCTTTTAGCCAGCACTGATGTCTTCTTTACATTTTAGTTGTATATAAATAGACTAAGATATATAGAAATAAAAGTACTAACTACTGCGATTAACTGAGAGCAGGCAGCAAAGCAGCTATATTGTGAGAGAAAAGGCGCGGGTTGTGACTCGGATGGCCAGGAACAGGAGGACCCCAAAATCATCAAGATCATCAGCTGGATAACTCTGGTGCTTTTCCCATTTGTGCAGCGCTGGGCAGCTCAGGATACCCATCTCACACAGTGTTTCACGTTAGGCTGCTGCCTGGGGCAAACAGAGAAAGTGGGCTATGCTAGAAGAAGATAAGTGGGACCATTACCTCCCTGAGACGGTGGGGGTCCTGAAAGCAGGAGCTACTCCTGAAAATACACTCTTGATATCAAATACTAAAATTGAGTTTTAACTAGACAGACTCTTGCTATTAAATATTAAAACTAGGTTTGAAGTAGACAGGTCCTAACTTACTGCAACACTGCACACACAGAGCTTAATACAAAGAACTTGACCATGTGTCCCTGAGGGATGTTTTCACTTGTTTTCCTGAAAGAATTGTTCTGAGCAGGTACAGGACAGCAAAGTTATCTCCCTGCAGTAAGAGGAAATAGAGAACCAAAGGCCCAACTTTCAGCTTTACATGCTTGATTTCAAAGCGTAAAATTAAGCAATGCGATTTCTCACATGGAATAAATACAAACCTTTGCAGGGCCAGGCTTAAGCAAAGCCAGGGTTAAGCAAAGCCAAGGCGCACTGAGAGTGAGGAGGAAACGATGCTGTCCTCAGCAAAGAGTGGCACCAAGCGTGGCACCGGCAGGGGCACGGAAGTGCTGTTCTCTGCCAGGAAAGTCACTAAAAGCCTTGCTATTAGCGTTGGTAAACGAGGCCTTAGCAACCCAATCGTACAACTCTCCATCCTGGATGCAGCTCAAAAGTAAAGCCAACAAAAGGAAAAAAGTTACTGCACAAAGAGCCTTTGAATTCAACACAGTTTGAATTTTCTCTGTCTCCCATGACCTTTAGATAACAGGTTTGATTTTGTGCCTAATGCATTTCTACTTACTTAGAAGTTTTGATTACCAATTTAAACCAATCAAACTCTTAGGACTGTCACCCCCAAAGCAAAAACATACATCTGTTGAGGTGTACCACAAGCAGGGTTACAGTCTATGAAAAATAACTTAAGCAAAAAGATACAGTCTGAGGAAAAATCAAAGTCACAGACATGATGAAAATTTCCAAGAACCATGGGTTGATTCCAATCCTACCACCGTATCTTCTGCCACAAGAACTACCTATTACTAAGGGAAAATAGGAAGTTCTTCCTCGCCATTTCAGCAGTGGAGAAGACAAGCAGAAGGTGCACACTGCTGCTCCAACTCGTTCGAGTAGCCTGCTAACGAAGCAGGAGGCAGAGCAGCCTTGCCCAAACGCCGTGCCTTGGCCCTGGGCCCAAGGGTACATATACTCGCCGTCAGAGACAGGCGTGATACACGCAGCAGTAACCACTGATCCCCTTCATCGAGCACAACGTCAGATCAGAGAGAACCTCTGTACGCTTCACTGGGAAAAAAAATGGCTGGGTGGCCGGGACCAAAGAGTGGTGGTGAGTGGAGTTGAATACAGTTGGCAGCCGGTCACAAGTGGTGTTCCCCAGGGCTCAGGACTGGGACTGGTTCTAACATCTTTATCAATGATGTGGATGAGGGGGTTGAGTGCACCCTCAGTAAGTTTGCAGATGACATCAAGTTGGGTGGGAGTGTTGATCTGCTTGTGGGTAGGATGGCTCTACAGAGGGGTCTGGACAGGCTGGATCGATGGCCTGAGGCCAATGGTGTGAGGTTCAACAAGGCCAAGTGCCGGGTCCTGCACTTGGGTCACAACAACCCCATGCAGCGCTACAGGCTTGGGGAAGAGTGGCTGGAAAGCTGCCCAGAGGAAAAAGACCTGGGGTGCTGGCTGACAGCTGGCTGAACGTGAGCCAGCAGGGTGCCCAGGTGGCCAAGGCCAACAGCATCCTGGCCCATATCAGGAATGGTGGACCAGGGCAGTGATCGTCCTCCTGCACTCGGCACTGGTGAGGCTCCACCTCAAATACTGTGTTCAGTTTTGGGCCCCTCACTACAAGAAAGACACTGAGGTGCTGGAGCGTGTCCAGAGAAGGGCAATGAAGCTGGTGAGGGGTCTGGAGCACAAGTCATATGAGGAACGGCTGAGGGCACTGGGGTTGTTCAGCCTGGAGAAAAGGAGGCTGAGGGGAGACCTTATCGCTCTCTACAACTACCTGAAAGGAGGTTGTAGCGAGGTGGGGGTCGGTCTCTTTTCCCAGGTAGCAGGCGATAGGACAAGAGGAAATGGCCTCAAGTTGCCCCACGGGAACTTTAGGATGGATATTAGGAAGAATTTCTTCACAGAAGGGGTTATCAAGCATTGGAACAGGCTGCCCAGGGAAGTGGTGGAATCACCATCCCTGGGGGTATTTAAAAGGCGTGTAGATGTGGTGCTGAGGGACATGGTTTAGTGGTGGCTTTGGCAGTGTTAGGTTAATGGTTGGACTTGATGATCTTAAAGATCCCTTCCAACCTAGATGATTCTATGATTCTATGATCCAAGCACACAAAAGAAAACCCAGCCAAGTACAGGAATTCAGACTCCACTCATCCCTGAATTCATGCATGCAAGCCAAACTGAGCTGACTTTAATCTAGGGGCACAGAACAAACCACTGGCTCTTATCAGAGGAGCTCTTGCTGCCTGACAGCACAAAGAGAAACTGGGTCCATCCTCCTCCCCCCAGCCAAGATGCCCTTCAAACCAGCAGTGTCTGTACGGATGCTCACATATACACACAAGCGTCAAAGACTCCAGCAATATAAACTAGACTTCAAATAGTTAAATATCTGTTTCCTGTATGCTTTGTGTTGTCAAGTCATGAAATCCAAATTCAGTGAACATCCCTGTAGGACACTCTGAGGGGCTAGCTCCTCCGAGGTCTGCTCCAGGGGGTCTTCTCACTTGCCAGAAAGCTGGGCCCCATCCCACCGGCACCCACAGGACAGCAGGCTGGCCAGCTGTGCTTTTCCCTCTCAGCAGAAACACCATCCATGATTAGCCTTACTATCACTTCTTGCTTTTTTTAGATCCTATTAAAAATAGACCATCCAGAAACAGTGAAACCTTGTGATACTGGCCATTTCTGTGACTTCCTCCCATTCAAATGGTTCAATGAGCAAATTTCAGTAACAAAAATGCTTTCTTTAGTCCTACAGGGATTAAACAATTAGTCTCATTAAGGAGAGACAAATTACGTTGTTATTAGAACACACGGAGACGATTAAACTCCCAAAGGCCCGAGGAGGAGACCCTAAGAGCCAGGTACATCTGCCTGACCGGCCGCCTATCCCTTCCAACACAACCTGGAGCTCTGTGCTGCACTGAAAGATAACGGTGGTCACCGTGCACATTTCCTCATGTAGCTCAACAGCACTTTATCTGATCATCTATTTATCTAAAAAAATAATAGTAATCCATTACCTAAGCCATCTGGCACACGCTATAAAATCACTGTGGTAGAAACAGCCTGCAAATAACCAGTGGCAGCTCGATGTACAGACATTATTCTGCAAGGATTGCTGATGACAGTTTGGGGGGGGTATCCTACATAATCCACTAATATTATTAGGTAAATATTTTAACACGATACTCAAAGAATTAAACAAATAAGACCAATTATTATAAATGGGACCTTCACAATCATTCTTTACATGTAACAAAGAATTCACACAACTTTCAAGACTAGGTCTACAGAAAAAAAAAATATATATAAACTATGATCCCCCTGCCCCCAAAAGTAGCTCCCAACGGTGCTTTGTTTTCAGCATTTCATTAGGCCTACAGGATACACCTTCCCCAAAAACTATTTGTGGGGTGCAAGAAGGTTAGATGAGCGGCTTGCCATGTCTCCGTCCCCACCGCCCTGCCCAGGGTGGTACCGCTTCCTCTGCCGCTGCCGGACACACTGGGCGCCCAGGGAGCAGCCCTGGCCCAGACCGGGCTGCGAATCAAACCATCGCTCGTCTTGCTTCCCAAGGCTCACAGATTGTTTTAATAAGAACAATACGTTGCTGACATGTCGCAAAACTGCCATTAGAAAGCTAAGAGTTTTTCCAGTTTCTTAGGCTGCTGTGGTTGGCATCTGACTACAGGAAATGTTGTTGGCGTTTTTTTTAACAAAACCATAACAAAATGTCAAGGCTAGGTTAAACCAAGTATTGTTAGACTGTTGGTAATTATACCCCCAGCAATTTAGAGGCAATAGGAATAAAGTTGGTGCGCACAGTTGCCATCGCGTTTATTCCAGTGACACAGCAGGTCCCTGAAGCAGAAAATAATCTGAAATATCCCCTCTTCTGCATTAGATTTTTAGAAGTTCTAAAATATACTGTAAAGGCTCCCTGTCACGTGCAGATGTAATTGCTTGACAATACACATTTGACTTCTGCCACAACCTCTGCTCTGAACTGCACGGGTCCGCGCCGGAGCGGAGCGGGACGCCCAGGTTGTGCTGGAGATGAACGACTCCCATCCCTGCCTTACCGGGTGGCACGGCTCTGGAAGAACGAAGCAGCGATCTACTGAGGCAACTGGTTACTGCGTAACGTGCAGAAAACTCTTATGTCACACACAGTAGTTTGAACAGCAATATACAAGACCATATAATTAAGGCAGCTTTTTTTTTTTAACTCCCAAGAAAAGCCCACTAATAAGCACAGAAATTTGGAAACACAGCTATATTTTCTCTCTTATGCTCAGGCTGTTTTTTGCTGTTTCCCTCCCCGTGTAACATAAACGTACCCAGGAAGAGCCAGAACCTGCTCAGAACCTGCCTTTTGCCATTTTCGCTCGCAAGGACCCAGCCCAGCCGAAGGGGAAGAGCCTTGCAACACCCCGGCCTCCAACCCGGAGCTGCTGCCCACAGACAAGCCCCAGGAAGGCAAGAAAGGGCTCCTTGCGAGGCCGGGGACTGCACGAGCGGGTTTTTGTTCTGTGCACTTCCCTCTGACACTTCCCTGACTCAATTTACTGCTTATAAGCCCTCAAACCGAACCGTTTCAAGGAGAGAGCAGCAGGACGGAAGGCCAGCTGCTGAGCTCAGCTTGCCCAGACCCTGCTCTCCAGCAAAAACTCCACTGATTCCTCTACGTTCAAAGGAATATTTCCGCCCACTTTACCTGAAATTGGATTAGGTAAATTAGGAGCAAGCTAGCTGGAGCTCGCTGCCTCTAATCCCAAAGATACCGGAAAGGGAGGGACATATTGGTAGCAGCAAGAATAAAACCAAATTAATGTCTGACTGAATGGATAAATAAATAAGCAAGCGCATTGCACACAGGCATACAAAATTGAAACAGAAATCCCGAGAGGGCAAAGCAGCGTACTCTAGGAAAGTACAGCACAGAAGAGAACAACTCGAGCCCACGGAAAAAAGGATGGAAGTGGAGAACAAAAATGACCGGATCTGCTCTTCACTCTGACTTGAAAAGAGGCGGCACAAACACGGTGGCCGATCCGCTCTGTTCACTGTCACGTACAGGCAATGAGAGCGCGTGCTGGCGCTTGGGTTTACACACCTGCAACTCAAAGTCTAACACGAATGGCACTGTCGGAGAGTTCCAGGCCTAGGCAAAGCGTTCTCACTTGTTCTTAATTTCCAAAGAAAGCAGATTACACTTAACAAAAGCCGACACATGGCCTAGATTGTCCCTGTCAATTTTTATGGGTCAGCAGAAGTAGATACATATCTGTTGTTGGTCAATAGCTACTGAAATGCCCATCAACTACAACCCAGCACCGCTCAGCAGGGCTACGGGGATTCAGGAAACATATCGAGATTCTCCTAAGTTTGTTTCCAAAGTCAAAGAACCAAAACTTTCCCAGGTGGTCTTACAGCAGGAACGCTAACCTGCCACTGACAGATGTGCAACAGGAAAAGTTAAACACAGCTCACAGGCATAATATTTTAAATAGGAATGCCTGGGTTATAACCCATGGAGCAGTTTTAAACCGCTGCACCCCAAAACTGAAGCCAATGCCTTCCAGCAGAGTCTGTATTTGCAGCGTCACCGGGCACAGGAATACAAAGCCCGGCGCAGTTCGGGCCCGTTGTTCACAACCAGCTTGTAAGCACACCAGAGCCAGTCCTTTAACTTAAATCCCCATTTCCAGATTAACCACAACCCTGTGCAACAATGGGGCTGTCTGTACGGTCACCAAGTTTAGATGTACACGCACATGAACCAAAGGAATAGGATTTCCATAGGAGCGGCACAACTTCTTAAAAAATGTGTCTTGCTGGTTTCTAACAAAAAAATAATTTAGCTTGGGAAAATAAGAGTTCCTTTCCGCTATTTCAAGAGGGCATATGTGGTTGGGACAGTGGGTGCTATTTTTATGCTGGCATGCAAAGAAACCAAATTTGAAGGTTTAACAGGAGATGTTAGCAAACCTGGACACACTGAAGCACGCAGCAGAGCGCCCCACGTCCGCAGACAATAGCTGGGAATAAGAAGTCTGCTTCTCCCGTTCACAGACGACGTTTGAAGAGATGCTGACAACTTCTCTGCAACACCGGCCATCCAGTCATGAACATAATTTTACCAATGGCTGTTCTAGCTAACTCACATGAACACAGCCTCCCGGACAACTCGGGCAAGCTGGGAGGCGGGTTTCCAGCGGGAGAGGGCAAGGGAGCTGCCAGGTCCTTCACTTCAGGACACACACATGCACACACAGAGTCAGCAACGACGTGCTGCAAATCCATACGCTGCCCTGCTCGCCAGCAAAATACCTATGCCATAGATATTTCCATATGCCATATGTTAAGTGTCGATGCTGTACTGGAAGCTCTGGTACTTTAAGCAGCTGTCCTGAATGACAATCCCGACTCTGCCTGCCAGTATAAAAAAGATGTGAAAGTCGCTCTTTCTGTGCCTGCATATGGCTCTAAAGAGGACAAGAGCAGCCTGGAGTGTGACAGTAAAGCACAGAAGCAATCTTGCAGGCCGTCGTCACCCGGCAAGCCCCTTCCGGAGGATCACCCCTGCGCTTGTTTCACTTGGTGTTTGCTCTTTTTACCTCTGCGTGCTATGACCTTAAATTCATTATTTACGTTACTTAATCAAGTACGAGATACTGAATGTGATTTAAACAGCATGATGGCTTTACTTGGGGCAAAAGCCAGAGAGAGGGACGGCAGCAGAGACAGTCTCTCCTGAAGGCCCAGCAGCCTCCCCATCCCAGCGCCATGCCTTCCTCGGGAGCTACGAGGGGCCCTCAGCTTCCCACTATAACGCAGTCCCAAGACAACAGGACACCCACATTTTTGGGGCAGCTTCTTACCAAAGGATTTAACCCCTCAAGGAAGTGAATTCAAGGTCAGATGGAGTTGGAAATTAAAATTAAAAAAATAATTTAAAAAGGGTAATTATTTCTGGTCAGCTCTTTACAAGACATTTTAATTCCATAATAAGAACATCCACAGAGAGAGATAAATCAAGAATATCTTTCCAAAATAACTCCTTACATAGAGGAGGTCTGCTGGGCACCTGGGAACAATTCTGCAGAACCACCGTTCTCTTGACCAGAATGCTAATTTTCATCCCTTTTTGCAAGGACAGTTAACAGAGATACTCTTCCGTGAGACACAAGACACCAAGATGCCTCATATCGACTAAAGTATTCAGGATTCTTTAGAGGGTGCAGACACGCCCCTTGGTCCCTCGCAGCCAATCTCTCCTACGCAAATATACTATTCAGGTATGGCCGAGCCTACTGAAAGGACTGTCCCAGTCCATTTGTACTGATGCTGTCCACCGTACCCGACGGGGAGGTGAACTACTCATGCCAGAACAAAAAGGCTGTCTCCTTTCCTTTCTCTCCTCACACAAAGAGATAGACCGGGGATAATTTCGGGGTATTTCACGAAGTGGCTCAAGGATCTAGATGGCATCTAGATGGCACAGCTTTCAACAACACACTTTGACTGTGCAAGAAGTATCTGGAGTTTGCCGTGTGGTACTGCGGTGCCCAGGTCTGGCGACCCCGGTCATCACTTCTGCCCTTAAAAACATGGGGTCCATCTTTTTTTTTTTTTTTTTTTTAAATCTCAGATTTTTGCACTAGACCAAGGCAGAGCCACGAAAACAATGCATTGCGAGTGGAGAAAACAATCATTTCCAGAGCTCTCGGTTTGCAGGTTTTGCCACCACCAAGCCAGGCAGGGCAGTGACTGTTTCCGGGTAGAAGCTGGTGAGACACCAACGCACGAGGCTAAAAAGATTAGAAAAATGTCTGTTTAAAGAGCGTATGACAGTCACGCAGCGCATCACTGCTGACTGTAGGGCTTCTGAACGACTGCCAAAAGAATAAATATAATCTAAAGGTGCAACGTCACCAAAAAAGGTCAGTTTAATTGTTGTCGAAGGCGGTTTTTCTGCACGGAACGGGACGGTGCTGCCGCAGATGACCGAGCAGCGCGGAACGGCGGGGAAGGGCGATTCTACCCCAAAACGGAGCGGCGCATCCCTGCCCGCTGCGGGAAGGGGCAGCACGGCCGGTTCCCCCGCGGGGCCCGGCCCGTTCCGGCGGGCAGACCCTCTCCGGGGACCGGCGCGGCGGCGGGGACCCACCGGGCCGGGCAGGCACCGGCGGCGGGGACCCTTCTTCCCCCGCGCCCCGCCGGGATGCGGGTCCATCTTGGGAAGCGATGCCGGCGCCATCCCTCCCTCCCTCCCGCCC
>VZSZ01003184.1:96204-112781 GCA_013398815.1 Ibidorhyncha struthersii | reverse complement strand
TCTCCGGCCCGCGTACCGCCGAGGTGCGGCTCCCAGAGGCGGGCACCGCCAACGCCCGGTACCGGGGGCGGCCCCTGCCTTCACCGGCGACTCTCCCAGTGGCGCAAACACATGAGCCTCAGCTTGGTTGGATTTAGAGCTGGGTTACAGCCTACTGCAGCCTCGGCGCGCCTGGCCGCCATCCCGCCACCCATCCCGCTATTCCCCCGGGCATTCCTGCACGCCCTTCTCAGGTGCCGAGTTCCCGTCGTGTTTTCTCTCTCCAACTCTCATCCCATCCTTCAAACTGTATACAGCCTCTTCCAGCTGGATTACCTCTCGATCGTTCAAACCACTACCAAAAACGCTGAAGAGACCTGGGCCCAAACCAGCTCCTTCCGCATGCAAGTCCCATTCTCACCCAGAAATGAAGACACATCTTTGAAGAGTTCAACTTCCATATCAAAAAAGGGAATGAAAAGCATAATCCACGTTCTGTCTAGGTCTTAAGATGGCAGGTTGTTTACTTTATGAATCATCAACGGGCGTTTTTTTTTACAGCTCACGTTACAACAAGAGTTCTTCTGACAGCAGAACTAAGCTATTGCTATCTTTCTGTACTTTCCTTTTTCACCTTGGGACTGCATCCTACCAGTCCAAGCGGTCCAAAGTACACAAGTTTGAAACAGTTATCTTTGCCACACTCTCCACCAAAGTGCGTTGACTTTTTAAGTGGCATCATTTCTGCAACATTCAACTGTTTAGATAACAGCTCTGTATTCAGTGGGTAGTATCTGTACTCCCCCTGAAACTTGCTGTGATTATCAAGGAAACAGACGAACCTGTTCTACAGAGAAAAAGAGCCATGAAAGAGATGGGTGATCTGCTCAAAATCGCTCATCAACCGAGTAACAGCCAAAAATAAAAATCAAGCTATCTTGACTCCCAAAATAAACACTCCCAATAAATGCTATAATCTAGCTGCACTTCACTGCGGCTATCTAACAGAAAGGAGACGGAGAAAGCAGCAAGCACAAGTGAAAAAGAGTCAAGAGGAAAATACGGAGCCTTACCTGGAGTTTGTATTAGGCGCAGATATATGGTTTTCAAAGGTAGTAAACTAAGGTTAGTAAATTCAGAAAAGAGGTTAAAAAAAACACCTTGATTTTTCTGGGAGAGTTCAAACTCTAATGAGAATCGGATTTAAAAAAAAAACACCTTCCTTCCCGTGTTCTGCCAGTATGTCCGGGATTATCCACCACGATTGCTGGTGCTGTCCCACGCCCGTGGCTCACTCCCGTCAGCAGAAGTGCACACTCGCTCTCAGTCTTACGAGAAGCCAAGAATTGGTTCCTGCGAATTGGTGTCCAGGTCAGGGGCGAGGTTTTTGGCTAAGAAGTTTGCACGGCTGCTCTTCACGTGGACACTATGGCAAAACAGAGAGATCTATACTAAAGCTACCAGTCATCTCTCGTGTAACACAGAAGTGATTTGGGGTTCATTTCAGAGTGTGTTCATCCCCCTTTAACAGGCTTAATCTAAGAATCTGGATGTATGAACCACAGAAACTTCACAGTTTTGTTTTGAAAAGGGACCTAAACCTCCCCTCTGACTGTCTGCTGCTTCACATCTGATATTTAATACCCTTTCTTCAGGATGATCTCTATGTTAAATTCAAAGACACTCATTTCAGGAGTACGCTTGGACTGTGGATTACTGTATCAGCCATTCACGGCTGGAGCTCAGGAGCCAAATGTAATTATAAGCCCCAGCAAAAATAGATATCTGAGTCCAAAATATGCTATGATTTGACACAATTTGCATAAACCAGGATTTCAAATCTGTCATTAAGGACAGGAATTGGGGGCATTGAAAGTTGCCAAGAAACAACCTGTTTATAACATATCTAGACTGACTACTTAATTATTACTTTAACATGCATCTCCTGCATCAAAACATTTGCAGGCAAGATTTTAGATGTCCTCATCTCGTATCTTGCGCAGCATCTTTTCAAAGAGATCATTAATGGCATTTGATTTCAGAGCATATATCCCAGGGTATTCCGGCTGACAAGTATGGCTCATGTAGCTGACACAGTCCACACGCAGAATTTTATATAGAAACTGAACCTAATTAAAAAAAAGATAGAAAATAATCCTTCTATAAATTGAAATTAGTTTGTGTAATTTTTTTCAGAAGTGACTACAAAGGATCTGTCCTATCTTTTTTCTTACATCTACGTTCTGTTTACATCCGCAATCTGCTCAACTGTGGCAGAAAAATTCCCTTCTCAACTAGGACTTCCTATTCTGTTGCTGTCATGCCATACCGCAAGTGAGCAGTGGATTCTCCGTGGGCCAAACAAAAAAGGGAAATCATTAGTGGCACAGAAATAATATATACCGGTCACATAAAGAACGTGAGATGGTTTATGTGGCACAGTGGATGGGTCTATCCACTCCTTCAGAAAAACATTTGTATATTCAACATTGACCACCAGTTTAACTCCAAGTGGAAAGTCTGGAAAGACAGACAAAGCTAACTGAGGAATTTATAGGCTAAAATCCTCCTCCTCCCCTTTCCTATATTCTCACACTTTTACACTAATCCTGTAAGAGTTACAGGACTAGGCCTGTAACTTTTAGCTGCAGAAAACACACAGGGCTGGTTTCAGCCAGTACTGATGGAACAGTTTCCAGTTAAGAACCCTGAAGTGTAATACAAGAGATATGTAGGAAGAGATAAAATTATGTACCATACACCTATTCTCCCGGCAACACTTGGGATTTACTTCCATTTTTTTGGGGCTTACAGAAAAGACAAGAAAAAAACTACATGATGAAATTCCCAGGCAGAAAGCTTGCCTTGATCCACCTATGCCTAGGTGGATTTCTGTCCTCTCTAGAACATCATATACATATTTTCTTTACAGTGTGTTAGACAAAATTTTTTCAACAGTATAAAACCCATCACCTGAGAACAGACCCAAACCTCAGCAGAATCCACAGCTCCCATTCTTGCGTTTAAGCATCCTTGTAATTTCAGCCATATAATTCAACTCCTAGAAAATGCCACACTTCTAAAAAATCCAAATCCTGTTGCTCAAGGAAGACTCTTAGGGTTTCTTCCTCAAAGCCAGTAAGGAAACAACGCTACCGTACTAACACAGACAGCAGTACCAGCAGAGGTTGAATCCAGTCTCTGCAGAGACTCCGTCTACCAGGAGTGTTAATGACAGTTATGTGATTATTCTGTAATATTGTCAAGGGAAGTTGACAGATTATGTATAAAAGAGGAACCATATTCCTCGTTTACTACGAGCTACACCACTGTTCTGCAATCAGGTGAAAAAACTAAACCCAGCTGAAACCTGTTATTAAATTTAGACAAAGTCAGAAACAAAAACTACTTCAGCTTCCCATTTTAAACCAAAGTCAAATAAACATCCATCTGATTTCATTGGAGGCTTTGTCAGTATTTTCCAAAGTACTAAGTAAATAGAATTCTGTGCCTGCTATAAATATATAAGAATGTTCATCATGAACATGTATCAAGCAGCATCCCTGTTGCAACAAAGACGTACTGCCTGAGAAAGGGACAATTCAGTCATCTGCCCCTAAACTAAAGCTTTTTCAAGCACATCAGCTGAGCTCAAGGCATTCTGCCTCTGTGCTAGGACTCCAGAAACATTTTCAAGATAAATACTTAATGGGAATAAATGCTTTGAATATGCACAGAACATTTCAGATTAAGTTACTCGGGATGCGTAGGTGCCAGAAATGAAAAAGCCAAGACATGAATCTGAAAGGGGGTTGCTCGCTTGTACTGAAGTGGGAATAAATAACCACATATTCAGCCCAACTCCACTTCAAGTTAAAAAAACCCAGACGTTCATCCTGCTTGTGTGCTCCCCCAATCTATTCTTCCCAAGCCCACGGAAAGCCCCCCAGCCACCAAATAAACAAGTTCCTGCAATCTTGGCTCCCTCCTGAGCAACGTGCTCCCGTACTGCGAGCACAGCCACTAAACGCAAAGCTTCTCTGAGCGCTGGTCTGTGCAACCCTCCCCACCACCGCTCCGATTAGAAACAGATTTGGGCAATAAGCCTGTACTTAAACCGCTGATTGAGGCCACTCCCCACACAGAGATTCAGGTAAGTTACTTTAGGTCAGTGACGCCAGTGTTAATGCAGCCTTTGCACCGCCTCAGCACGGTATTTGAAAGACACTACTTCAACTGGACATTCTTCTCCTCGGTTTGTTACAGATGCAGCATATAGAGGGTGTTACTATGGCCTCGGTGACCGAGCTAATTGTGTAAATATACCACCTGGATCACGGAGCTGCACAAAGATCAGCACCTAAGTCACAGTCCGAATATGAGATTAGCTGGACTTTTCCCAGCATCTTGATTTCTTGGAAACATTGCTGTATTCAGGCCAATAGTCTGTAGCAACGCAAACTCCTATATGCCAAGCTAATTCCCAAATATCACCTTCACTCAGTGCAAGGGACCAAAACAACCATCTGTTACGGAGTTTTCAAACAATAAGCTTTAATTACCTTATTAGAAAAATAAGCACTGAAATATATATAAATGTGATTACATTAAAGTAATTCTGTAGTCTAGCATACTAGAAACCAAAGCCCAGTCATATTTGTAATGATACAGAGTAGCAAGATTTAGGGTTTAGAAACTTTCCACAGAGAATACCGGAGTATGCAGTATCTTTTAGGAAACCACAGGAAAGACCAGACAGATCTCCACATTGCAATAAAAACTAAGTAGATCAATTTATTCTGTATACTATACAATGTGTAAGTTTGTAAAGAACAGTTGACATTTTTATCACCTTAACAGCTTGACTGGGTGTAAATATGTCCAACAAAATGTACTCCTGCGGCCTTTACACAAACACTGTCCTACTACATCAAGAACAATGAGAGGGAAGCCTTTGGTGCTACAGATTTGGGGACATATCTGTGAAGTTGTAATTAATCCACTTACCTATCTCGAGTAAAACATTGGTGCTATCCGCTATTAGAAGCCTACATGAGCACTACTCTAATAACTAAACACTATCTTTAAAGGCAAGATATGAAAGGGACCACCAGTCTACAGTGTGGACAGGTTTTCTTTGAAAAAGGTCATTATCAAATGGTAAAACTCATATAATACATTATGTACATAAGTTTGGATAGCTGAGTTATCTTGCTGGAGTAAGCTGAAAGTAAGCATCGATTTGCAGTCATGTTTGATTTACTGTTAAGTGATTATTGGACTTATGTTTTATACAGTGTATAGAATCAAAATAGCTGTGCCTGCTGAGGTCTGACAGATGCGAAGGCTCATCATCAGTCATTGACCTAGTTAGTATTACAGTACTTCAAATATACACATGGATAATATATTCATAGCTGAATTTGTAGTAATCTTAAGAACTGCAAGTCACCAAGCAAACATCAGAAGAGCTTCCAACCAGGATGTTCCAATCGAGGAACATCCAACCCGCAGGACAAGCCAAGTTGTAGCTGAGTGGAATGTTTAAATTTAAATGGCTATATTTTTAAGCCTTCCCAAACATCAAGAAAGCTCACCTTACGTGGAGCTACAGAGTAGTGGCACCAGACAATACACAGCAAGTCAAAATTTGTTTCAGGCCCAGTCCTATCATTAAGTTTCAATTTCATTTATACATACAAAAATAAAGAGGGATTTTCACATTAGGAGAAACATCTATAAAAAGCAGTTTGCTTCAATATATCCAGTTTCCCTGCTATTCTTCTAGCCTAATTTCTTACTTAAAGAAGTAGGTCTGTTTCTTCAACCTGTTCTGCAAAAAATCACAAGTTCTTTATAACAGTAGTGGAGGCTAAGAAAAAAGGACAGGCTTGACAGAGCTCATTTAATTACTAGAAAAGGGCTATACAGACTTGAGAAAAAAAAATCACATTAGCAATTTCAAAATTCTCTGGAATGACTCCTCTGAACCGAAGACGTTATATAGACACCACTACACTTTGCTCACATTCTGAGCAAAACAGAACCAACCTAAGATTATTAGTTTTCTCTTGATCATTTTCTTGTTTGCCTTTAGAAGAGAGCACTGCAGAAAATATGGGGCAGTGTTCTTTTTGACTAGCAGTCCTTTATCCTGCAAGACTTTTCTGAATATGTCAACACAAAGCACATCCTTCTAAAAACTTGCATCTTTAAGTGTTTCCTCTTATAGTACACACATTGGTGCTTTGTTTTTAATAGGCTGTTTCAGAAATGTTTCTTTAAAAAAAAAAAAAAAGTATTCAGTAAACTGATCTTAAGAGAGTTTCTTATAATCCCAAAGAACATCAAGGCTGCGATTACCTATATGGAAATCAGTTACATTATGGATCATATTACACTTTTAATATTTTGATTTCATTGAACAAACATGCTTTTAAATGCACTGAATTACCTGTTGTGGGAAAATAACGGAAGATTGGCAAGAAGGATTGTAAACACTCTCACAAAACTTGCAGCTGAGGTGTCAAAAAACATATATCATACTAATCCTTGTTTAGTCTTGTGTGTTTGACAAGTAGAACATCTGTGTTTAGATAACATAGGCCTGTGATAGACTTAGAGGCACCCTATCGGACATGCTGGAGATTCCTGCCCTGCTGTGGGAAAGATCAAAGCACAGTGGAAAACTACGTCTGCATGAATCCCTGATACACGGGCAAAACCTGCAGGTTCAGTGATCCTCTAGCATGGGCCGAGCTCCGCAGTGCCTGTGTTCCCGCTTGCGTGCCTCTGCCCCAGGTGCTGCTTCAGGGATCGCCCAGTTAGCGAGGTAACGAAAATAAATTTACTCTTTGCATTTCATCCGTGGTTTTGTGGTTGTTCCTGCATCCTGCCTGTGCCGGCTCACACACCTGTCTAATATGAACTATGTATTTTGGCAAACTAGATGAGCTGCATCGTAAGGATGAACTGAAGTTCATCCCTATTTTCTGACATGAAAAGTTACCTATTTCTCAATAGGCCATTACATAGATACCACTTCCAGTTCTTTGTTTCCACAAAGCCAATGAGGGGCTGCTGTATAACAAAGAGAAAAGGAGCGAGTTTACTACCACTTCAGGAGTCCAAGAAAAAAAAATTATACCCTTCAGCTTCCAGAAGTCTAAAATAGCCCACAGACAAGTGCATATCAAGCTTTAGCAAGCCTAGATTTGGAGTTTGCCATAGGGGAAACTCTCCAGACCAGTACATTTAGCCATCTCCCATGTCATCAGGCAGATCATTTCAGCTTTAAAAGCTTAAAGAGCTGCTGAACAGAAAGGGCACTTGCCTCCAAATATAGGTACAAATTCCAGATTTATATTTGAAAGCTGGACATTGTTGTGAAACAAAACATACAACCGCAAAAGCATAAGGCTGGGTGAAGTGTAAATTAAGTGTTTCACAAATTTCAGGTATTCAATTTTTACTTTCAGTAGCAAGACTCCGGGCTCTTAGTTTCAGGACAAGACTTTGAAAGATACAGAATCACTTGTGCTTTGATTGGCACATTATCTGCTTTCTAAAATGTAAAACTAATAGACGTTTGCAAAAGGTTGTGCAAAACTATTGTATTTACAAAAATGGCACAAGAGTGAATTCAACAGTCTATGCACATGCACACTTCATTCACATCTTCAACAAAAGTGTGTCCTAAGCTACGGAACTGAAAAGAATACCAGCTTCAACAGGCAGTTGTCAATAAGCACTAGATTCACAAGAGTTACACCAGAATGGGCAAATATTGCCCAAGTAAAAACTCTATTGTTAAAGCTGAAACAGGTTTAAGGCCGTTCAAGTTCAAAAGCAGAAACAAAATTCAATCAGAGCCCTGTCTTTGTTTTATACATGCTTTACCATCTAGCAACTTGTGGTCTAAACCTCTATTTTAGACAACAAACCCAAACACAGAAGAAAAACCCAACACAACTGGAGGTTATATTAAATACAAATATGCTGTAATTAAGATGAAATAACAAAAGCAGAAACATTGGAAGTTGTAAAACTTGCGATGTCACTTGCTGGAACCAGTCCTACACTAGGAAATGGGCAATATGTACATTTTCAAGTAGATTACATTGCTCTAACCAAACTTGTCCTTTTTAATCAGTGCATTGTTCTCAACTAGTCCAAACACTACACGTTTTACTCTTAACAGTACTCCCTTACAATAGCAGCACATGCTATCGCTACCTGCAAAGCTGTCAGTCTCATGACTTAGTGTAAGAAAGAAAAAGGGGGATGTGAGGGTGAGAAATAACTATCAAGGAGAAATAACAGGAATGAGAATAATCATGCAGTTCAGCTGTTCTCGTCAGCCAGCGAGCTTGCTAGCAACAAGAGATGGTTTCCGCTGTGGAAGATCCTGTGGAGTAGGAATATGGTCACCAGTGACTTCTGTCTTGTCAGGAGCTGCAGTAGGCAGTTGCTTATTCTTCATCTTTGCTTTAGCCATGTTGTAATCACCAGAATCAAAGTATTTTTGCTAGAAGACAAAACATACATATATTTAAAAGCCTGAAATCTTATCAGATGCATGCAATAAATTACGTGGTTAAGCAGATTCTTTACATTTTAAAAACAGTTATAAAATCTTCCCAATTTGGCAAGGTAGCTCTGTAGATTCAAAAAACAAAAAATCTTACCAAGACTATTAAGTACACATAGCTAAACTCATAATATTAGGTAAGTATACAGTTAAGGTTCTGCACATACCATTGAACTCACACCATACATGGAACATCACTTTTGCCCTGATTTTCCCAAGAGCTCATCTCCCCCAGGTGAAACCTTGGGGCTTGTAAATTTTGTTGCAGTGAACAAGTT
Organism: Ibidorhyncha struthersii; assembly: GCA_013398815.1. Classification (NCBI taxonomy): domain Eukaryota; kingdom Metazoa; phylum Chordata; class Aves; order Charadriiformes; family Charadriidae; genus Ibidorhyncha; species Ibidorhyncha struthersii. The sequence continues at coordinate 103,934 of VZSZ01003184.1, read as the reverse complement.
CTGCAACACAGAATAACTAAACAATGCATGAACTAAAGCTGGAGAACAGAGCCTGCTCTATCATACCAGAAGATCAAAGTGGCATGAAACTGCATGCTAACAAGAAAACCTCTTATATGCATACATTAAAACAGTGAAACTATAATCCCTAAAGTTCCCAAACCAATTATTTAGCAAAGTCAAATCTACTGTGCAGTCCTTCTGAAAAGCACTATGTGAAGAAAATTCTTATTCCACAGTCCAGGTTTCTTCTGAATACAGGAGTACATAAAGTTTGAATTTCTGTAACGGTGTTCTTTAATATTTCAGCGAATTTTTATTAGCATCATCTTTATCAGTCTTTTTTGTTGTCAGATTTCTCAAAATATTGTTATCTATGGATGTTAAAGACAAATGACTGTTGGTCAGATCAGGCGTGGAATTTCATCCAAGGCGTCCATGAAGTCTTTAACTGCTCATTGACATATCTTGCAGGAAAATTTATATTTTGTTTCAACTTACTATGAGGTCTACCATTAAGGTACCTGTAACCCATGATTTTAAACAGATTGTCATGAGGCCAAAAAAAATAGATTCAGGACAAAGCTTTACACTAGCAACTGCCGCTTAGTGTCACAATCATCTCTGAGGAGATGACTCCCTAGTTAGCTTTATACACTTATTCCTCAGTCAGTTGAACAACAGCCATCACTACATGCCATGTTTTAGTGCTTCCAGGCAGCATATTACTACTATACTCTTTATTCTGCATTAGTACTAAGGGGAGTGTCAGTGTGTTTATGCAAGGCCTCCTGAAGGCAGCTTTAAATGTTCCCTGCCAGACCCTTAAAGTTATCAAATCTGTTTTTTCCATGCAGTCAGTAGTACATCTAAACCACACACTTTTTGTTCATAAACCTTCCCAATTCAATCCTTTTGACAGTGTAATCCCTATTTACACCACAATGTTCTAGCACTGCATCTGCAGACTAGACCTCAACTTATAACACAATCTGATTTGGAAAAAGGCTTTCATATTTTGCCCTTCAAGACTGAAGCAACCAAAAGAAACTTTTAAGCAGCATCTAGGTAATAACAGAATTGCACAATCTTTCAATTCTTACTGCTGCTAACGGATATCTATTTCTGTCCAAGTAAGAGCTCAAAATAGAATCCCTCTACAGGAGTGTGGTGTAGCATGGTTCTCATCTACTCTTATTCTAGTGAAAGTGTGCTAATAATGGTGTGTGCACTCAATGCAGAACACTGCTGGAAAGCACATATCAATGGGCAGAGCATGTTCTAGTTGCCAAACTGAAGAAAATCTGGGCTACAGTTGACTATGTACATTTAGAAGAATATCTGTGAAAACCTACCATCTTTAATGCATTAGAGTATCAATCCGTTTCTTCCTTTAACTTATTCCTGTATTTTCCTCTGATTTACTCTAGCTTCTCATAGATGGCCTGTATTTGATCATCCCTTTCAAGCTGACTACGTCTGTCCAGGTGTCTTCGTGTCACAAACACTATCTGAAAGTATACTCACTATCCTCACTCTATTTTAAACTTCAGCAATCCAGGCAGCCCAAAGTACACCAGGCGTCTATATTAAGTAGAGATGCTTCCTCATTTAAGACACTGAGCACACTAAACAAAAATAATAAAAAATAAAATGGAAGAAAGTTATTACCACCACATCAGGAGTGGAGAACTGAAGAAGGCAGATTACGAATTGGAATCCACAACTTTTTGCGATCTTTCAAAGTAGCAAAATTCCAAACACTTAGTCAAGTAAGATGCCCACTGGTCTACCTCTGCTCAAATTTGAAAATATAGGCTGCAAGAACCTTTGCATTAAATAGTGCTATAATGAAGATGAAGATATTGTACAGATTGTTATTGTTGGTGGTGAGTTTTTCTCATATTTGCACTGAGTGCAAGCAGCCGTAATTCCTTTATGGCCATCAGTCCTTAGGGAGTGGATGCTGGTCTGTTTTCCTGAATTATCATTACAACACATACTTACCTTCTCCCTTTTGTGAGGGAGTCTCATTTAGGCTGCCTTTGACCACATAACAGCACAACTCACAAAAGGAGTCACCTAATCTACCACCTGCCCATGCCCAGCAGTCATTAACTATGCTGCAAATGTTCCAACTTAGGAGAGAAAGCTTATCCAAAAAACCTGCCAACAGCAACAATTCCCAGGAGATGTTACCAGATAGCACAGAATTAGATCAGCACTGAACTCCAACAGCTGGTTGACAAAGGATTTATGCTTAGAATCACTGCATGCACTCAAAGAGCCTAGAGAATAGTGGGGGAGAAAAAAAAAAAAAAAACAAAAAAAAGCAGCCCAAAACAGTGTGACAGCAATGAAAGCACCATCAGAAGTAGTGATATGCTAGGATTATTCCAAGAACAGAATTCCCGCATGCCTGAAAGGCATTACATAATCACTTTATGAATAATTAAACTAAAAAAAAATTAAACAGTTGAATAACTACGAAAATAAGACACACTGGTTAAATGTGGGACAATACTAAAATACTAACTCACTCTTCTTTCTTCTACCGTCATTTTTTGGTTAGGGCCTATATTCAGAACTACACCATCATTCTCAAGCTGCTGATGTCAGACGGTACCTGGTGAAAGCTGAGTGACTGTCATGTTACATGTGCTAAGAACACAGATAAGAGTGAACGTATGTTTTGAGGACACAGGAATGGGCAAGATAAGATCAGTACAAAAGAGGGATCAGGTTCTGACCCTTAGTGTTTACTACAATGTTTTTTATTAAGTCTATCACAGCAGCACTGAGCCAGCTTTTAAGTTTAATTTTTTCTAAAAAGGGCAGTTGAGCCACTGACACTGTAAACAGCTATCCTGCCAATTAGGCATTTGTTTTGTGGAAATGAATTTCTCTTCCTTGTGCTTTCACAAAGTTTAAATTTCTTAGCGCTCTTACTCATGCAAAGGCCTGTGGAGTGGAAAAAAAAAAAGTCACAGATACAGGAATTTTGGAATTTCTTGTCCACACCCCATGGACAAAAAAGAACTCACTCCTTTTTGAAGCCTCTTCCTCAAGAAGTCTGAGCCTCCTGGCTTCTGGCCCAGATGAGGATATCTTGCTTTCAATTTTGCTTCTTCAACTTTTTCTGGACTGATCACCTTGTCCTCCATTTCCTGAAAGACAATTAGCAATACTGTAAGCGAAATTTACAATAATGACCTATTTATGCAGAATACCTTTGCAGGCAATTCACCAACATGCCAATTGCTGCTACCAAGTGAACGTATCAATTATATGAATAGACATTTTCAGACATTCTCTCTCAAATGCTGACGGCAACTGTAGGAGTTCAGCCTCCCATCTTAGATACCTTTCCTGGAGACATGTTTGAATCTAATGAATGCATTTCTCTTTCACATAAAAGTAGTCTATGCTAAAATTAAATTATTCCATTTTGGGGAAAAAAAAAAAACCCACCCCCCCCAATTTTTTGGTCAGAACAAGGGTTTCACTAAGAACAAACAAATGTTGAAAGCTGCGCAAGAGCCACACGACTTTTCTTCAACTGCCCCTGTTTGATCATGAAGCTGCACAGACAGACTAGCACTTGCATTGCCACAATCCAGTTTGTATGACTGCTCTAACTGTAATGTGTCGATATGCACTGTGAAACACTGTTAAAGTAGCTCAGTCTCAAAAACATGCCTGCTATCATATTAATAGCAACTATACTGTATTTCTCTATACATGTCTATAATTATCCTAAAATTATGAGAATGAAAACAGTTGGATAGTGCATCTGTGTAAAATAAAATGCCTATTTTATGAGTATACTGTAAAATATGGATGCTCAAAGTAATAATTTGAAGATACTAATTTGGCAAAAACTACAATTTGTACATCCAGTCTTTCAACACTGACCTCCACTTTACACTCATCTGTTCCGGTCCATGTAGCAATTTGATGTATGAAGTACAATTTCTTCTATTAGATCATTTCTAAAATATCTTCCATTCAAAAGTCTTGTTTTGCTACCCTTCCAGTATTTAGACAAGGGCTTTTTTTTTTTTTTTGCATGTAAACCATTGCTAGTTCAGGGAAAATACATATTGATTTGCACTGACTGCTGTAGTTCTTGAATTGTTATTATTGCCTGAAGTCACAGAAAGGTAGGAAAGAAGAATGGCCACTGAAATCAGTAGAGGCTCACATTCATTTGTGACTAAGGTTTCACATCCACTTATAGCTGCTTAGGCAGCCCGTTCACACTCTTTTCCATCCATGTCATCATTCCTTTGCATTGCATCAGTCAGCATGACTGCATGTACTCCACGTGCATGGGTTACAGAAATTAGTTCGACAGAAAAATAACCATCTATCTATATATTTCCCCCCCCCTTGTTGAGCTGTGTTTCATTTGGATCAGTTTCCACAGTCTGGATCACCAAGCAGCTGCACAAACAGGTATGTTAGCACAGCAGCAGGGAGGGCAGAGGAACACAAGCAGCTGGGAGCTACTTAAGCCAGAACTGCCAAAGAACTAGAGCCACCACACTAGGCTACCCCAGTGCTTTCCTAACTCTTATAAAAGCTTGAAGTTCTGTAACATTCAACATCTTCCTGGTAAGAAATCTCAGAAGCAAAGATTATAACAACAGATTTAGAAGATAACATTGTCTAGTTGCTCCACTAGGCCAAGACATCTCAAAGACAGCTTTGCACAATACAGTGGGAATCCGAATTAGCAGTTATACCAAGGAAAGATAGAAATTCTCATAACAGTTTAGGAGAAACTTCTATGAGGACAGGAACCAATGCTTTTTATTAAACGAAAACACAGCTAGGCAATGCAATGCAAAACACAAATAAACATAAATGGCAAAGTTTTCCTGACACTGCTGAACATCTCGCTATATAACATCATACTAGCCAAGACTACGGTTTTCACGTGTCATAAAGATCATTCTTCAGCTGCTGTTCTTCCTATTGTGCTTTATTATCATGCCAACACTGACTGGATTTTCTCAAAAGCAATCCTTTCCGCTAAACACTTTCAACATCTAATGCTGAATCACTGGGTGCTCACTGTTGAGCCAACACGCAAAGCATTTGAGGGGGCATGTTTTGCCAATACTAACCAAAAGGAGATAATTTTTTAAGAACAGAAAGCCAACAATAAATAGCTTGCATAAATATGTATTCATGGTACATCAAAGGAGACATTTATGCACACTCACAGGGCTGACAAATCATTGCACAGCAGGCAATCAAAACACAAAATACTGTGTTATGCATCAATGAAAATGCATCCTGAAAAGGATACAGACTATCCTTGGTCCCTTACTCTTGATGACCAAGAATAACTAAGACTCAAAAAACTACATAAAACAAATTAAAGAATTTCAATACAGAGACTTGGGGTGTCAAACAAAACCAGCTGATGACAGGTTCAAAAAATACTTAAGACAACAGTTCTGCATACAAAATACAGTTAAGCTGCAGAACTCCTTACCAGAGGATACAGGGGGTGCCGAGAATTTAGATGGATTCAGAAAGCAACTCGATGTGTTCATTCAGAAGGCTTTTAAACCACAGACTGCTGAGACCTGGGATAGTTTTCTGGAGATCACTGCATGCATGTCCTGACCTTCTATTTTTCTATGGACTAGACAGTATTAAGCACTCTTGGAGATGTGTTGCCGAGCCACAAATGCTTTAACCCAAGTTGGTAAGGCCACTCATACACTTACAGCATTCTCCCTTCAGTTCCAGAAGCAACAACGAAGTGACTAACAAATGACTGGGGGGGGGCGGAAATCATGATATGCCACGCTCTTGTTCCCAGTGACAACCACACAAAAATTTTAATTTTAGTTCTCTACAGGAATTTGACACAGCTAATGAATTCTGCTTACTTCATTAAAAGGATCTACCAGGAAAGCAGTAGTTGCTTAACTCATTTAAAGGTAGCTTTTGCTGTAAATCTTTACAGAGGTACTGGCAGCGTAAAGTTCCATATCTGCTGGACAACTGAACTACATGGCTAAAAAAAGAGCCATCAGCATTTTCAAACCCCGGTATGAAGAGCTCATCTCTTTAGCAAAAGACATCAGACAAAATGTAAAGCAGAAACTGGGAGAAACATGACAACAGCACAACTCTACAGCGAACTGATGTGGCAAAAGCCAGTCCAGAAACAAAATGCACCATCTCTACAGTTCCCTGAAAAATATAGGCTTTTAAGGCAAAAAGAGAGTCAGTCAACCAAGCATATGTTCTCCAATGTCTAAAGTTTCTTTGTTGCTGAACTTCCCCCCTGCCACCATCCTGAGTTTTCACATGGAGAACAGGAAACGCTGGTCTTTGGCAAGTTCTCAATTTATATCACTCTCTTGTTTAACACCTTTCTCACCTAACACACACACAAGCTTCTTACAGTATATTACAAAGTTTAGATGAGAGGTCTGATTGTGAAAATGCTGCCTCAAAGTTCATTTAGGGGCTTCATCTTTTTTAAACATACATATGAATAAGTACTGCAAAATGGGCTGTTTGTATAAGTATTTCAGAGCTAAGCATTAACTGAGTCAATGTTCAATTTTGCCTACCCAGCCAAAGAGTTTTAGTAAAGGTTAACATTGCAATGCCATAATAGCACTGATATCACGGTATCCTAATAGGATATAAACTCACAGAAAACAGAAGTTTTATTTTATTGATGTTATTAATTTGTCTTGAACACCTCATCAGATTACAAATAAACTAGCAGATCAGTCAGGGACTCCTGTCTCTCTAATAAAGGGTAATTTTTCGAAACAGTGCGTAAGCGCTGCATTTCAAGACTTCAGCCTGAAACTCAGTTAGCAAGATCAGTCCCTGTCACCTGACTTCATCAGAACACACTAGAAGGCATCACAATAAACTTGCTACCACATGTTGTACTACGCTCTTATTACAGAGCTATTCTAGGAGTGCTGCACAGGCCAGGGATTTATTTTTATAGGCTTTGAGCAGGAACGGTATCCCTTCAGTAGTCTACCTAACATGAATGTAAAGTCGAGCTGCAGAACACATGCGTGTAAGAGTAGATTACAGACCTGCCATAGAAGCTGGTTCTGATTACTGCGCCTATTGAGAAGGTATCATTCCATATTAACCCCCAAAGCTTGCCTGCTTGTATGACTAACTCATATTACAAATTGTAAATTATTAAACAAAAACTTGCCGGCTGACGTAGATTAAGCTTTTTCTTTTAGTGTCCTTCAAAGCAGCACTTGTGTTTCATAACTGCTCCCTATCAGAAATAGCTGCGGAGATTGCAACCGAGTCCATGTAGCAATGACAAGACTAAAAACCAAACGGCTTCTTAAAGTCACAGCCAACAGAGGGAAACTGCTAACAGCAGTCATCTGTGAAGCCAAATCCTACTTAAGAGACTATAAAATTATCAGTTACGGGGACGACATAACACTGCCATCACAAGATAACCCAGCCAGTTACTCTTTCTAAAAGCCTTAACGAGAACAGGCCACAGCCATTGTGTTATGGCTATTTCTCCTCCTAAACAGCTTACATTAAAAGCTGAAAGTTTTCTAGAAGTGAAATAAAAGTTCAGGCACCGGATTATGGCCGGTTTCCAGCCGCTGCGACTGCGAGCTGAAATTCTTTCCCCCCGAGCACCGGCGGCGCGCTGGGCCGGCCTCGGGAGCGGGGACGCGCCGTCAGCCCGTCCAGGC
>VZSZ01003184.1:54549-95928 GCA_013398815.1 Ibidorhyncha struthersii | reverse complement strand
GCCACCCACCTTCTGCTCCTCGGCCGAGGCGGGCTCGGGACTCTCGGCAGACATGGCGCCGCGGCAGCAGGACGGCGGGGAGAGGGCGGGAGAGGGAGGCGCGACCGCCGCTCCTCCGCGCAGCGCAGCTCAGCCACCGCCTCCCGCACAAGATGGCGGCCGCTGGCAGGACGGGGCGCCGGCGGGACCAGAACTCCTCCGCGCTCAGCCTCCCCGGCGGCGCGGCCACGCTGCCGGCGCCGCGCAGCTGCCGCTCTCTGCCTCCGCCCCCTGACGTCACGTCCGCTGCAGGGCATGCCGGGAGGTGTGGTCCGGCGGGCGGCCTCCCCGGCCCGGAGGTGGGGGGGGGGAAAAGAGCTTTGCTGCTCGGCTAAAATTAGTTCTTTTTGGTGACATTTACAGATGAAAACATGAGGAGCCGAGTCCTCAGCAGCTTTGCCTGAGGATCTTTGTTGAATCCCAGGCGCCACCTGGCCGGATGGGAGCTCTCCGTCCAATGGCATGGTATCGACTTAGGTATTTTATTCCCTCCCCATCTACTTTTCACTGTCTGGAACAACAATAAAGCCTAAGAGAGTACAAGGGAGGTTAAGAACATAAAGGAGGGGTTTAAATAACTCACTGTTAATAAACCTTTAGGGGTCCCTAAATAGGGGGATTACGGGCACAGTATGGTATAGATTTTATTTAATACTTTGTTAAGTAGATGTACACTCCCACTTTTCCTGTACAAAATGTATTTTCCTAGCATTTTACACGGCTTTCCCGTGATTTTGGCCTCCGGCCCTCCCATGGCAGCATATCGCCGTGTCCTGGTTTGAATGACATAAGATTAATTTCTCTTTCAGTAATTTTACTTTTCAGTAAGGTCTCTTCTAATGCTTGGGAAAACTGCATTTTTAGAAGACTCTAGTGTCTGGATTTGTAAAAATCTTTGCTTCATAGCCAGCTAGGTGGATTTCAAGGTCTCTGTTGTGGAACTAGCCAGGTCCGGGGATGAGGAGGGCACTTGACCCAAGCTGGCCAGCAGGATTATTTCATACCGTGAATGTCACATTCAATATAAATTAGAAGGTTTGCTGAGAAGTTCTCTCTTCTATGGCGATGATCCTGAGAACTCCTTGCCCCTGTGCCGGACCCCTAAGCCCTTCCCTTCTTCCCGAAGCAGCGCTCGCAGTGTCCAACATTTGCTGTCCACTGCTGTGAGTGCACAGCTTCCTATGGATAGAATTGGCTGAGTATAATCCTTGTATATTTTATGTTACTATCAAGATCAATATCACTTCTTTGGTATTATTAATGTTAATTATTTAGTATTATTCTATTAAATCTGCTTATATTTCAACCCTCGGGTTTCCTTGTTTTTTCCTGGTTCCCCTTCCCGGGTGGGGAGGGCTCGGGTGACAGAATAATTGTCTAAATGACAATAAATTTTTGCGGGTTCTTCAAACCATAACATGCCGGTGTCTGGTGTGTCTTCTGGTTGAGAACCAGCACATGTTCACCGCACTGCAGACCCTGCACGCCATGTGGTACACCAGCTCCAGCACAGCTCGGAAAGGATGGGCAAGGGCTGGCTTTGTGCCATTAAGGTCCAGAAGTCAGGCGGAGACAGTTCAGAAAAGTCTCTCAGTCAAAACAGAAGCTGTAAAGTCAATGATTTTGCCACAGTTGAATTCTACTAAAACTGCCCCAAACCAATAGTTGGAAGTGGGTTTTTTGAGCAACTGAGAGATTTGTCCAGAGACCAGGATTGTGTAGTAGTGGGGAACTCAAGGAATGTGCATATCCCTCGTTCAGAAAGGGATACAGCAGGGCAGATTGCACAAGAAAATCACAGAAGACACTAGTGAGTATTTTTTTTCTAATGATAGAAAAAGCAATGATAACAGTGGGCGTGCCACATTTGCTTGTAGCAAAATCAGAGAGAAACAGTCTGACGATGTGAAAAAAAAAAAAAAGGTGTAACACATTGGCCATAAAAAGGATAAGTTCATAGATTTTGAAAGGAAGCAGAACAACAAAGCAGTGACAGCAGACAAGAATGCAAACTTCAGGAATTTCTTTCAAATCTATATAGGATATTAACATAAGGGAAAACAGTTTTGAAGATTCAGCAGTTCCTTAACAAAATTATTTCTTTAAAGGAACGAGTGTAAACTATACAGTGCAGAGAAAGGATGGGAAATAAAATAAGAACATCAGCAAAAGCACAGGTTCTTCAGTGGCCTCAAATACAAGCAAGCAGCATATAGAAACTAGGTGTTTTTTTTAAGGATGTGCATCAAAAGCAGACCATGAAGACAAGGGACACATCATTCCTGAAAATTACTGACCAAACTATGTAAACACCAAAGAATTTAATGTTTCTTTTGTCCAATCTGACGCAATGAAGATAGCTAACGTAATAAATTCGTAACAGAGTACAACCTCAAGTTGGAATAAGGAAAGATCAGTTTATAAAATACTTGCCATCGGTTCTTTTTTTTCTTTATCTCATAAATACTTTCAACTTGGATGAAAAATTATCCTTGAGGGTTTAGATAACTGAATGAAGTAATCTCTAATTAATTAGTGGTCATCTATGTAAAAATGTACAGGTTTCCAGGAGGCTGATTAAATAGGAGTAAGAAGAAGACAGAATACAAGCTATACAATTAATATAATTATTACCTAATTACCTGAGAAATCATCTAAAATGAGCACTCAAAATCAGCTGAGTAGCTAGACATAAATACACAATTAAGAACAAGGGTTTCACCAAATCATATTTCCTTTAATGAAAAGGAAACAGACCACGTGGAGAAGGGGGTGAAGGTGACTGAAGTTCTGGAATTAATAAGGCCTCTGGCACTTCCCCATGCAAATTAGGGAAACAACTAGATGAACCTTTAACATGGTGGATGCAAATTTTGTTGGCAATGGCTATCAATTGTTCAAACAGCAATGCTGTGTTTAGCAGGGTTTCACAGAGGGCTTCCCAGGGCCAATACTGCTCATCAGTGTCACTGGTGACCCAGATAATGTACTATAAACTTTATTAATATTAGCAGATTATATGGAGTAAGAGAAGATACAAGAACACTAGAAAATAATTGCAATTCAGACTCAAACAGAAGATCAGATACAAGCAGGTAGGACACCTCTGTTATACTGGATAACAAGATGAATGCAAGTTGACATCTCCTGGTACTGAAAAATCAAGTATTATAATGGAATGTATGAAGAGGACTTTAATCTGTAAGACTTATCAACCAATCCTTCCAGTCTAATTGGCACAGAGGCACCCCGCTTGGGATGCTGTGTCCAGCTTGAGGCACTTCAAGACAGATTCAGACCAAAAGAAGGAAACAAAGAGCCAGAATACTGAGGGGTACAGCAAATAAAATCTACAAGGCAAGGCTGACTGAACAGTCTGGGATTGTCTTAGATATAGAAAACAAGACTGAGAAGGGAGATACAAGAACTAAATTGTTTTCTTTGCTTATAGTGAAAAGGCCAAGTAGTATTTGACTTCAACTGCAGCAAGATTTAGTTGGACGTTATAAACAGCTTTCTCGTGGTAAGTACAGTTTAACACTGGAAGAGATGACTTAGAGCCTCCATCACTGGAGGCCCTCATTAACCACTCAAACATTTGTCAAAAATAATTCTATACGGTTGAGCCTATTGAGGAGCAAAGAGAAGAAGCAAATGACCTCTCAAAAATTAGTCTAGTCTCATTTCTTAGCCTACGCATAGAAGGTCATGTGGAATTCAGTTCATATTTTATGAACATTCAGCATTTCACCAGGTGTGTTCCTAACGAAAAGTGTTAACTCAGATCAAGCTGTAAATGGAGAATGATTTAGTTAAACCAAAGTTGTGCATGGATAATCTAAGGTCACTTTTCTTCTGAATCTATACAGGGACTAAGTGTAGCTTGACTACTTAAGTCAACACTAATTTATTTCCTAGACATGACTTGTAGTGACCACATATTCAATATCCACACTTCTTTGCTGTTCAAGACAAATTAATATATTACTCTGAAGGGAGAAAGGGATGGCTTGAAGAAGTCATTTAAAATTATCAAGATACAGACGTACAAACATTGCATATTGTCAGTGCAAAATAAAAGGGTAATCTACTAGAGGTGAATTTTGACTTTTCATTAAAAGTCTGTCCTTTCCCACCCCTTTTTTCATCAAGTATGCAAGCAGACGTGCACCATGACACAAATAAGTACTCCGAGGATACATGCTGTTTGCTTATGACTCAATGGTAGCTACAAAGAAACTAGGACACATTCTCATTATGCTAGCCTAGATCCTAGTTCTGTACACAGTACAACTGCAATTGTATTCGACTCTTCTGCTACCATGAAAAACCTTTTCTTCATTTTACAGGGCACACAAATGGCTAGGAACTGCAACAACCTCATCCTGTACAGTTTTTCTCAAATCTCTATAAAATAAATACTAACTAACCCTTGAAAACCTAGTGTAACAGAGGGGAAAATAGAAAATACTGCTGAAGTGAGGATTAGACTCAGTAATATCTGAGCTTTGCCCTTCTGGAGCAATAGTCATTTGAATGTACAAGATGTTTGATAAGTATCATCTGGAAAGTCTGGCCTCCCTTACTTTCCCTGGCAGGCTTCCTGGAGATTTCACGATACACTGACTTCTCTCATCTAAGGGCAGTGCTGAATATACAAAATGCACGCTCATTCCTTCTGCAGAGTCTTCATCAGATAAGCATGTTATGCTCCCAGACATGAAGGTCACCTTTCATATTACTGACACTCTGAAAACCTATAGCCATGTAAAGAAAAACATATAAACCAAGGTAAGACAGTTGAGAAACTCTGAGATCTCCCGCAAACATTGTGAAGCTTCATTTTCGTTATTAAATATATACCTCAAATATAATCAAATGCTTCTAACTTTATTTCTCTCAGTTACACAGTTTAACACTTAGCATAAACTGTTTATCTGACTGTGTTTTGTTTTAGGAATACACATACATACTGGAAAATATTTATATACCCAATGTAGCATTTCTAGTAAAACTTCCTGTGGCCACCTAGTGGCTTAAATGGAACTGACCTTTTAAAAATATTTAGGATTACATGAAGATCCTCCTTATCTAAAAATAAAACAAAAAGTACAAGTTTTATAGCTTTTGCATATATTTAAGATATAAATACTAATTTGTTTGCACAGTACATCCTTTAACACAATCTGAGAAATCAAATAGGGGAGGGCAGGAATTTTATGTGAGAAAAACTAATAGCAGAAAGCAAAATTAAAGTGGCCCTTAAGGAAAGGAAGAAATTGAGGGAGCAAAATATGAAGCGAACCAATGATGTGAACGCATAAGTAAGTAAATAAACAATCTGGACTATGGTATTATTGAATCTGTATGAGAGAATAAAAAGGAAAAGGGTACCATTAAAGGGAAAAAAAGAAGGAAGCTAAATGCTTGCATAGTATGAAATGTTATGGAAAATCACCTATTGTCCCCATTTTCAATAACTTAAATGAATATCACTTAAAACATCACACAGATTAAAGACATCTGTATATATTTCAGATTTCAATATTAATGCCAAAAATACATAGTATGATTTTACATAGGATTTATGCTACATTAGAACACTAAAGACAAACATCACTTGAGTATTAAATGAAACATTTAAATATTAAATAACTGAAAAATAAAATAAAAAGTGTAAACACTAAACTAACTTGGGAATTTGCTATTGCAACACATCCAATGAAGTGGTTTTAAACAGTACAAAAAGATTAGATTTAAGTATGTTTCCAGTCTACTTGGAATACACAAAGCTCATTCCAGAAACCTTTTAAAAACTGGTCCAGGATCACATAAGAACCTTCTCACTCTTGAGCGCTATTTTCATTCCTTTACAGACTCTATACTGTCATCTCTACCGATCTTCGCTTGCAAGGAGTAATCAACAGTAAAACAAACACTTTAGTTTGCCATTGTTTGCTAGCATCTTGGTGAAAACTGAGGATTTGTTGGAGATTCAGTGTAAGATTTGAGTTCATATGCAGCGCCGCTATCAACTTCCATGGATTTCCGAGAGAACAGGAGCCTTACATCTCTGTGGAGGTAGATCTTTCCAGATTTAGAACTCTGGAACCTGAAAAGATACAAATATCTGTATTATCTAAAACAAACGAGTCATCTTTAAATATTATTGACTTAAATGCATTCCTTTAAGAGATTAAGGCCAAAAAATGTTTGAACATAGAAAATTAGTCAGTTAAAATGAAAGAAAGAATAATCTAACATTTTCAATCTACTGTTTCCTTTGGCATTTAAAGGCTCTGTTCCTAATCACCAACGTAGTGCACAGCTTTGAAAGTGGGATAGAATATTTGAAGCTCACACTGCAATTATGTACATTGAAGATTAAAGTTCTTAGCAATCCAGAAAGGCAAAAAGTGCTCTTCAGTGAGCACTCCTGAAAATGCCCAAAGGGTAGCCTAAGCACACACAAAAGGGAAGGTTCAAATACCAACAAAGGCATACTTACATATCAAATGTATATTTCAGGGCTAGCTATCATATAGACTGATTTCATTACTCTCTTTAGGAATGTACCAGCAAGAAGTTTACTACTGCTTTATACCACATCCAAAATTTAAGTCCAACTCGAGAAGCAGTAGGTACATGGATCTCTGCAGGCAGACAGAAGGTTTTCACACAGAATAAATACGGAGCTATTTCTAAGAGACTATAGTTCACTGACCCAATCACCAAAGTAAACAGCAGCCAATTCCTGGGCCCATTTATCTTTTATGCTGCGGCTAAACAGCCTAGTTCAGGTCCTCCAAACCTGCCAGGAATGTGCCAGTTCCACTTTCCCTGACATTTAACAACTATAGATCGAGAGATGAGATCGGCATCTCAGAGAACTGTATTCTACAGTCTTCATCTGGCAGAACTCCTTAATTTCCTTCCCTCAACCAGGAAAGGCAGGAGAGCCTAAGGAGCACCTCTTATGGCAACTGAACATCGCTACCACTATGCCACTGTAAGGGAGAAAAACTATTACTATTGTAATGACAAAATGATAGCATTACAAACACTGAGAGCACAGCGCACACGTATTATCACATATATTACAATTTGCACAGATTTTTAACAAGCATTTACTCATTGAACCCACTGAAGCAAAAGTAGTATCTCTAGAATAAACCTAGCTATAATCAGGCTGCAATTCTGAGAGGCAGGAGAAAGACAGACAACTACAGAAGATCTGTGAAGGTTTCATCCTCTGGGGCAGGCAGGTTGTAGAAATGGATTCTGTGCCCCCATTTTGTTCAGACAAGTGATGCAGAATAGCCTGTAGACATCCCCACAGCCATACAAAGGAAAATTCTGCTCTCCTAGATACAGCTGTCAGGGGCGTTAAGCATGGAGGAGTCCAGCAGAATGCTCCTACTGGCTGCCACAGAGCTCCCCTCCATCATTATTTATTTGCTCGGTGCTGTCAGTATGAAAGCCCTCTACCTGGTAGGCAAAGGGGAGAAGGTTCTTTCTTAAGAAAAGACTCCAGAGGCGAGCACAAGAAGGAAGAGTGAAAGAGGCAAGGGACAAACTGAACACAACAAACAGTTAATTCAGCATGTAGCTCGTAAGACATTTTAAAGTGAAAAATTTTATTGAAAGATCTTTCGCAGCAAAAGTATGATTGAAGTTAATTCACATAGAAAAGATAGATCTAGCTATCCAAGTACCATCGTAAAGTAGACCTCGATTCCCATTTTACACATGGGTCTATCACCAAATAATTAGCAAGGTCTATTTTTAAACTTCGAGCTCACTGTTTTCTATTAGTGAGAATCCTGCAAGACTCCCTTTTGCCCAGCAAATAGCACTTCCCTGTAATGTGGCTCTTCTGAGCAAGATACTTCACAAAGATTGAAGGAGGATGAATGGGGGACAGCAACAGAGGTTGGGGGATTCTTTTCATCTCTGCTTCCATCACCTAATTTTTTTCTTTCCGAAATGTTTATCATAGTAATTGGGATTTAGAAATGTTGCTTTTTATACATGCAAATGCACTGGCATAATCAAGAGACAACCATTACATACACCCTTGTGGGTTGGTGATCAAGTGGCCAGCATGGGACTGGCTCCAGAACTGCAGTGGCTCCAGTAGTTTTGTGTAAAGGAATCAAGAAAAACACAACTGAGGTCTCTGACAGATGGTGTCCTAGGAACAGTATCAATAGACAAATACAGGAAGGCTTAAACACACAAATATCAGATGAGCTAGAAAGTCTGGCAGAGGAAAGAAAGTGATAAACATTACTGAAGAAATGACAAATACAAGCACAACCCCCCTATATATATATTTTATAGGCCATCAAAATTCACAAAGAACAGAGTAAGCCACAGAAACAGGATACAGCAGGATGATCACAAAACCATATGTAGCAAGACATGTTTTGCAAGTGGAAATGACTATACTTACAGATTTTACAGATTGTGTTGTAAAATCATTAGGAAAAGGATACAAATTTCAGGATCAGGAAAAATGCTGAGAGATCAGAAAGATCAAAAAGCAACTAGTAAATCAGTAATCGCAGGTATCTTCCGCATAAATGTATCATACGCCACATTAGGAAAATATTTTTTTAAAAAAAGTTTCTCAACACCTTGAGGAATCACTACTTTTAACAACCAGTTTCAAGTTTTCCCTCTAACTAGCCTTCAGTAACAACCTCTCTTTAGCTGTTAAGTAACAACAATTATGCTCCATGCAATTCAAAGAGGCAGTATGTCAGTAACCAAAGCTGTTGACCAAGCTTTCAAAACTTGAAAAATGCTGAGCTGTGGGCAGGTTAACTGTTTAATTGCCTTTTATAGGGGTGCCAGAATGTGGCCTAGAAGCCAACGGATGGTCGTCACCCTCAACACTGGGCAGAAACAAGGCGTGAGCAGAGCTGGACTCACAGCTCATGCTCGTGTAGATTTAATTGCAATGCAAAAATCATTGCTTCACATGCAACAACAAATTTGTCCCCAAAGCATCTTCAAGAAACGACTTAAGCTGCAGGTGCAACTCTTGATTTTCTTATAGTGAATAAAGCTCTGCTGTCCGTGCAAGCAACGTTTTATATCTGTAGCTGTGGGTATAAATACAGTCTAATGGCATAATGAACAGTATCTCCAACATACAGAACTGCATGCAGAAGCTGCATACACAATAAATCTGACACTTTAAAAGAGTGTCGTAGAAAATCTGGCCGCCAATGTGAAGTTCCAGACCTATGCAAGCATTTTTGCTGAATTACCACTTGAAAAGAAGCTTTCATAATGTGAGTGCTGACAACTGTGATTAAGGCCTCGCAAGCAGATGTGACCACAATGCAGCTTACTGATGGTGACTTCATTTGGTTTTTTTGAGCAAAATTTCAACATGTAAGCTTAAGATGCTTGTTTTCAACACCTACTGCAACTAAAACTGAAAGGCTGTTCCAAGCCAACTTGGGTAACAAAAAAAAAAATCTTAATAGTTTAAAATTTTTAGGTTTGTATATAAGTTTTCAGTAAAACGTGTTTGAAGAAACATTGCTGTTTTTAAAAATGAAGTTTTAAAATCAACTTACATATGAATTAATATACTAAGACTTTTTAAGCTCTCCTAATTAAAATCCATCTTTAGTAAAGAAGGCTACTAGATTGACAAGTGAGTACTCTGTATAATAAACCACAAGACAGATCAACATAAACCATTGCAATATTTCGAGGTGTTTTGCAGTTCTTCTATTATGAGAAAGGACCCACTGTTTGGGTTCATCTCTGAAACGAAAAACTTCTGGCATACTCTGCAGGTATTCAGTTTCCAAAGTCCATAGCTAAGCATCATAATTATCAGACAGTTTGTTTTCCCAGCCATAAATGGATGCATTTCCAATTACATGTTATAAATCCATGAGCTGATCTCCATCAGAGGTCTGAAAGCTGAGCTGAATCGTACAGATATTTCAAAACTAGAAGCATCAGAACTGCTACATTTCTGTCTCTCAGGAGGTATCAGAAATAGGAACTCACAAAAGAAGACTTCTAGCTAAAAAAGACAACAGAGAAGAAAGCAGATTTGCCTTCAAATAGAAGTAATTACTGTGTCTGCCTACAAAAAAATTACAAACTGCATTAAAGCAGAAACTGAAAGGGGACACAAGTCTACTGCTTTTCATGCTGGTAAGCCAGACTCCGTTGGCCATAGATTTTTTGCCCACCTCTGCAGCTGATGCCTGTTCCCAGTTCCTCTGCATCAGTTAGATCAACATTACAAGTGAACAGAGCCTTTTATTTTGGCTACACACTCTTTTTCAGAATTTACCCCAGAAGGAAATTTTTAGAAAGTGGTTACGTTAGACATGGCAAGTTAGCGTGGCCTGAAAGGATGAATTTCAATCCAGGCTAAAATTTAGAATGAAAACACAGTTTAACAGCCTCATCATGGTGCTATTTTCACACTCCAGTAAACCAACACATATTTTTTTATGACTGTCAACTTTCATTTAACAGCAAACCTTGGCCTGGAATCACCGCCCTAGACAAAGCTGTGTTTCAAAAGTCTCCTGGGTAGAAATCAATGCCACTAAATAGGGAAAATAATATGTACCAGAAGTAATTCTACAACAGGTTAAAGAGAAAGGTGTAAGAGATTTGATTTTGTTCTGCTTGCTCGCTTCAGAATGTCAGCCGCCGCTGGGTTTCCATGTGCTGCAATAAAAGCACCAGCTCTGCACAGATGTAGTTTGTTTACTACAACAATGCAGGAAAAAATCTGCAAACTGCAGAAGGACAGAGTATCCATCGTTCCTCCTTTGTTTCGAACTGCAGTCTCCAGAACATCCCGAGAGCAGCAGCACAGTATCTGATTTCAGGCAGCGCTTTGTAAATCATTTAAGAAAGATTGTGTGAATATTTTATAAAGTGAAAGGCATTATCAGCAGTATTGCATCATGAAACAGGTATTTACATTTCTACCATAAAACACTGTATTTTCAGGAGTATCTCCAAATGCTTTTCATGTTACGAGATACTCTGGTGAAGAGGCACGTGTGTAGGACACTGGGCACCATCTCTACATTGACCCTTAACTTCAGCTTTTGCCCATGTAATATCCACGCTATTTCCTGTAACCTCAAAAAAAGTACATTGATCCATCCAGAACTAAATCTCCCTTGCTAAGAAAATTAAGCTTTACAAGGCTTTACAACATACTTTAACGACAAGAAAGAGCTTTATATTTTAACTTTGTTTCTCCCAAGCAGAATCCTAATTATTTATCAGCTCTTCTTCCTCTACCGTCTGGCTTAATGACCAAGTTAAAAGCATTCTTTTTAAAAAATAAGTCTGTATATAGAAAGGCTGGCTGGGAAAGAAATAATGAGATAAATTTTGGCAGGTACTTGTTTTTTGTGTTTGTGTTCGTCTGGGGGTTTCTTTTTTGTTATGGTGGGGTTTTTGTTAACTCCGAGGAGCTTACCTCAGATGTATGAGGTAGCGTAGTAGCCTTTCTTCAGTCTGTTGACTGTTTTCTTTATTGACAGTTCTCTTGATTTCTCGTCTCACAGGAACAGAAAAAGTTCTTTGCCGTAGGAATGTTTGATGATTAGCTGGCATTTCTCTCAAGTCGTAGATCACCACAAACATCTTCACCACAGTTTTGTTAGGGTTAAATAAGGTCTAAAAAGACAAACAGTTCAATACAACAGTCAGAGATGACCGATTTGAAAAAAAAAAAAACCAAAAAAACCCAAACAAAAAAAAAAACCAACCCAAACCCCCAAACAAAGTCCACCTGCCAAAACAGTCACCATCCTCGATGCACTTTGTTCTGGGGCCGTACAGAAACATTTATGTAAAAACATTGTGCAGTTTTTCTGTTTTTCAACACCTCAGCTACTAGCAATTCCCGTTTTTAAACATAATACTAAACACAACCTAATCTGAAGGAAACATTAGTATAAGGCTACTATTACTTTGCTAATCTGCATCCTCATTTTTGTTTATTTTTCCAGTCAGCTTTTTGTCCACACTGTTTTCTAGACACAATACACTCCCAGGAAGCACACTGGTAGGCTCTGCTTTTAAAGTTGAAATTACCGATGTGTTACCATGGACTGGGTTCTTAAAAGAAAAAAGTAGACTGTTGGTTTGAAGCAATGACTGTGATATACTTTCTGATTTTATTACAAAAAATAGGTGTTGTTAAAACATTACAAAATTTAGATACAACTGACTATTTAATCTTAATCCCTTTAGAAGGATTTCAGAATTTGGACTGTGGCCTAATTACTTCTCCATTACTTCTTCAAAGCCACAGTGTCCCCAACTATTCTGAATCTTCAGTAACTGATTTTAAGTCTCTTCACAGCACAGATGGGTTCAAAGGTTGGAAGCCTTTTTATCCCACAAATTACACATTGTTTTCTACTTTGAATAACTACAGTACCTACAGAGATGCACATTTCCACTGCTAGCTTCATGCTCATCTCCAATAACCTCATCTCCTCTGCATGACTTTCTTAGTATTAGTGGTTTCAAGGCAGCCCTATCTGCTGATACGTACCACTTGTATTGTTCCTGAAGGCGGTACCCGATAACCCCTTTTACCAAGGGACTCTAAAGTAATTACACCCTAGGGGAAAGAAAAAAGACACATATTTAGTACACAGGGAGAGATATGTTCTATTCATGTAATTGTATGTATTTGAAAAACAATCAGTAACATATAAAAACTAAAAATAGGGAAGGCAATGCATTTAAGACAGTTAATCAACAGTAAAGGCCTGACAGATGCTTTGGCAGATCATTAAAGCTGTGCAGTAAGGTGTATGTTCTCCTTTTGAAACAAAATCCAAGTTCCCGCATCTTCAGACTAGCAAACTATGGCAAAATAGAGCTTTCTTTTCAAAATGGCTTGTAAGCTAAACAGAAAATTTGTCTTCTTTCCATTTTTGTATCACCTACAATCACACTAATAATACTGCAAATCTCACAGAACTAATTTCTGCTTTTCAAAGGCAGCAGATGCACTTAATCTTCCATTCTAATCCAAACTTTAGCAACGATGACATCTGCTTTTGTAGCAGCTGGGATCTACAGAGCCCCCGAGCGTCCCGTACAGTGCTGTAGCACTGCTGAGGCCACCCTTAGGGTGCTGCCCTAGAGCACATGGTTGATCAACCTGCAGTGCACAACTGTTGGACCCCACTGCACTGGGCTTAACTAAAAAAACCCAAACAAACAACAACAACAACAAAAAAAAGACCCCAGAGCAGGGAAACTAGCTATACAAACAGAAAACAATGTTTTTGATGATGGAGGCACTATACAAATGTTGTATTAATCCTGGGAGACTCAGCCATAATAGCATGTTTAGGGCATGTGGAAAAGCCTGAAACAATGAAACCCAGCTAGGAAAATAAGCAATGATACTTTAACCATTTGAGGAACAACAGAATACCTTCACCTCCCAGAAAATCATGTGAAATAATCCAGAAATATGAAAGCAAAAAAAAACAGATACTTCTTTGCAGTGGTTAAGAGAAGACATATACAAGTTTAAACTCTATTACTTGTACTTAACTTGCAAAGCCATTTCATTTTCTCATTACTTTTAAAAACAGAAGGTCAGAAATATGGTAAGTGCTATGAATTTACAGTCTAAATGTTGGGATAATCAGATGTTCAGTGCTTTACTTATATGTTTAAACAGACTATTTACCATATTTTAGACAGAAATACACGTATGAAACCCTCCAAAAATTAGATCTGTCACCCAGGCAACACTGAGGTTCCTTAACAGGCATTCAGAATAAATCTAGCTGTCTGATTCAATGTTAGCATACAAGACATCTTTTGCTTTTTACAAGGAAGCACTTTTAGACATCCAAAAACTGTGCTGTCATTGTAGAAATGTGGAACAGAATTAGCACACAGATACCGAGAACACAAATACCGTGTCGGTGCGAACATCAGCAAACCATGCAGCTTGTGAGAGTGCCGCGTGTCACGCTAGCTCAGACAATATTTGCTTTAAAAGAAAGGGCTGAATAACTTCTGAGTCTAAGGTCTCCATCAGCACTTGTACCTTGGCCTGCACCTAAGCCACTTGCTGGCAGAGTGGTTAGTTGCCCAGGGCAGCTGCTTGTTGCGACAACAAAACGTATCACATTAAGTCTGGCTATTGCCTCACTGCCTATTTTAAGTTAGATGGATAAAAAGAGATGGTGGGTGTTGATCACTCCAGTGCGGAGGGAGACAAATAAGTTCAATATCCCAAGATGAGAGCAGTTGGATGGTCGGGCAGAGCAATGGGAGGAAAAGCACTAGTTAGGGAAAGGAAGAAGGGATAGAACTCCATCATCATCAGTTGAAAATAACGCAGGTCCCTGCAAATCCTCACTTCCTGAACCCTCTGCTCACTGAGCTCTTGTTCTTCGCCTCCTCCTATCAGAATTTATTTAAAATAAATTCAACCGCACACTTACCATGTAAGGAGAGGGTGCATTATCATCTGAAACGCTGTAGAATGACACTTCAACTGGCAGAGTCATGTGCGTGGGACAAAAGACTCCACTTGCTCCCACTTCTGCTGTGAAACCCTCCACGACGCCGAGCGGGTCCAAGCGAAAATTCAGGACAGATTCCTGAAAAACAAAACAGCTTAGGTTGGGAACGCCTCAAATGAAATACAACAAAACTAAGCAGCAAACAAGGAAACAAGTTTATATAAGAGCTTGGGTCTTTTGTAAGGTGACCTGCCAAAAATCAACACTGGGGCAAAAATTATGATGAAGAGTGGAACATTCAGCAAGATGATAGCAGATTAAGAGAAAGCATCATCCAAATCCAGTCTCCATCCCACTGAAACTGGTGAAAAAAAAAGCCCCCAGAGAATTTTATTGCAGCAGGATCTATGCATGATTATCTTTGACATACACTATCTGAAAAAATTAATAATCTAGATTCTGTAACCTTCCCCAACATATTCACGGCAAGATACAACCGTTAACACACTAGCTATTAGTCATTGCTATTTGATATGCTACATGAAGTGAAAAGCTAGAGACTACACTTCAGATATGTTCTGTTTACTACACTGATTTAACCCAGCTTTTGTGACATATTAAGTAGACTTTAAGAGTGAAAAAGTAAATCCTTTTTTCTAGGTATATATATAACAAACATGAACAGTTACAGGTTGTTCAATCTCATTTAAATCAACAGAACACCTCCTAACTTTACCACAGTGGGAAATAAAAGTAACAAGCAACTCATTGTATCTGAATCTCCAAGACAGAAGATGTCTGGGGTGTAAAATATGTGCTTTTACAGCTCGAAATTAAAACAAATTTTATTCAATTTAATTATGAACTTTCACATTGTAATCAGGCTGGAATTATTCCCAGCAATGCACTTTTAAAAGCAGTACACAAGAATACTAAAAATACCACAAGAATTCTAGAGAATATGCAATACCTCAAAGTTTCCCAGAAGGCTAAGACTTGTTACTGGTGGAGCACTAGAACTTAGAAATGGTTTCCCATGGCTCTCTGGATCACTGTCTCTGTTTATACACTGTTGTGGGCTATTAAAAAATAAAAAAAAGACAGAATAAATATAAAGGATAAACCCATTTGCTTTTGTCTTCTGAGTATAAACAGCTCTGGAAAGAATCATTTACTTACTGTATTACAAAACGCTGTCCTAAAGAAGTAACAGTTGAACATTGCCTGTTAATACTTTAGCAAAACATTTTCTAGTTAACTCAAAAAATACTTTCACAAGTTTACTAAGGATAAAGACAATAAAAATTGGGTTGTTCATTAACTCCATTAGCAGGAACCAGATTATTTTCTCTTGTATGCAGATATTTTTGTCTCATATCCTGAAGTTTCCAACATCAAACCACCATACTAAAAGCTCTTTATGTGTATTAATGTATAAATGGTCACGGTTGGTCCCTTTTAAGAGTTAAGCTCTCTGAACAAGTTAAGGCTAAATGCTTAACCCATTCAACAGTAAGAACAAAATGTAACAAAAATAACTCTGATTTGAAGAAGAATCAACAATTACTCTCTTTTCTGCTTGAAAATTCAAGTGTATCTTACAGCATACCTACCCCTGCACGGGACAGAGTTTGTCCCGGCAGCAGCTCCAGAGCCATGCCCCACAGCCATGCTAACCTGGAGATCCCTGGGGCACCTCATCTGCCAAGCCTTATTTCAAAATAAGGATTCCTTTCACAGGCACCTATTTTTTGTCTTTGCTAACATGCTTCATTGTTGCATAGAGGTACATATGCATACAGCATTATGTCTCCCCCAAAATTCTTAATGTAAATAAAATATACCTTCTTGCAGACAGACATTTCAACTGCAGCAGTGATGAATCAAGATCAAAGCACCCAGACTGTGTTTTTCTCTGAGGAACCTCAAAAGGGAAAGAATACGCTAATTTGAAAACTGTACCTACTAGAGAACAATTTTGCCAAGTCAGCACAAGTTTGCCAAGAATTTTCATGACATTACAAAATTATAAAAGCAGAGCAGAAGAGAGTAATTCATGTACATTCTAAACATAGTCCAGAAAATTTGAAATATTATTAACAACAAGACTGTAGATTTTGATTAACAGGCAGTACTTAAATAAAGACTCATTCAAGAGGCTGATGCCTCTTTGGAACGATACGGAACATTACTAATAAACAGGCTGTAACAATTCCCATCCAAGTTCCCTGAAAATATGACAGCCTTTACAAGCACTGAAGAATAAAACACATCACATGTTGATCACAGAACATCACTACTTCAGTAGTTTTAATTGGGACTGCCTTTTTCCTTAAAACTCCCAACAACCTACCAAGAACTGTAACACTTCCCCAGTGTCCTCCTGCCTTATCACAGCAGCTTTGTATCACTTAGTCATTCAATGACATCTCTGATTGCTGAAGAATATACGGTACAAACTGTTCACAGAAACAAAAGCTTTGGAATAATAGGCAATCGGGTATTAATAACTCACACAAAAACTCTTAAATGACAAAATATGTTAGCTTACTCTTAAAACACTAATCTTCAAAATGCTTTCTTTTGTGCTCTAAAATAGCACCAAAGCAGGTTTTTGCCATAGAATTTTCTAATGTCACCTTTTGTTAATGTTGATATGATCTCAACAACTACCTCTAATATTTTCTTTCCCAGAATTATTGTTCATCTTAATTTGAGTGTTAACTCTCAAATTTCTACTTGTAAGAATATTCACTCTGACACTCGAAGTAAACACACACACTTCACCTAGGTAATCTGTCTAATTTTCTACCAGATTTTAAAAGAACAAAACACTTCCTTTCTCATTTAAAAGATAAGTTATAATTTCAACAATAACTTACGGGACTTGATAGGAGAGGCAATCCAGTTCTGGGATGAAAAGCCTTGGTTGAAGTTCCATCCAAGGATCGAAAATTATGTTTCCGCCATGTATTTGTGTGTTTTAAAGACGGTGGTGCTTTCTGTCAGCAAAACAAAGTTACTCAAGATATCAATGGGACATTTCCATGGCCTATCACGGTAATACTTTGCTTGCTGTAACGGAGAAGACTTCTGAACCAGGTTGATCTGCATCGCACTAGCATATTATGAAGCATTCGGTATAATTTCCCCTTGACTCAATCTACAATCACACAGACCACTCACGAAAGGTCATATACCATATTCAGACACTGGTGTATTTATAAAAAGACAGGATGCCTTACTTATGCTTATGGAAACCATGGTTCATAATGCTGTCACAGTGAGCAGAATGAGACAGTGTTCTTCTCAATGTTAAACTTATAATTAAGAAGGTATGGAGGAGGCACTACCGGACAAACATTACTTCAGACCACTAAGAAGCCAACAGTAACGTGCTGCTTCCTGTGAAGTCAGACTTAAATCCCTCTTCGTATTGGTCCTCAGCAGATACAGGGTACAAGCTATCTGACTAAGAGCAGCTATAGGAATTGGCCTTTTCCTCTATGTATTTACCTGTGCATCTGGGTTCTTCAGCCGCTCACACTTAACTACGCCGTCTTCTGTAGGTTTCTTTTGAGAAGTGCTTTGGAAATCAAGGTCTATTGGGTCTTCATTCTCATCATGTGCAGTTTTTGTTTTATCTTGTTTGGTTTTGTTTTTGAAACTGTCATGGTCTTTATTTAAATAATTTTCAATACTAATAAGCTGAGTATTTTGCTCATAAATATTTGTTTTTTTTGAGTCTTTATCTAAACACTTGAGCTCATTTTTGTGCAAAGAGTCAGATACCTGCATCACAGTTGCTTTTTTTGTACCTTCAAGTATTCTGCATTTATCTATCTGTAAATTGTTAAAACTGTCTGTGCCATTGTTCTCACTAACAACAGTTCTTTCTTTAAGTTTATTTGTGCAAATCTGTTCATCAATGCTGCTGAAATTTGAACACTGTTTAATTCTATTGGTTATCTGGTCTCTCTGTGCATAACCAGAATGTATCATTTCCCATTTATCTAGCAATTCAGATTTATTTTCTTTAATACATGATGATGTGTGAATGTTAGTAAATGCATGAGAAGTTTTATTTGAAGTCTGATGAAATGCATTTCGGACAGCTTCACTGGGTTTTGCTAAAACCAGTTTCCTTCTTGCTTGGAGTTTCAGAGAAGACTTCAATTCTCCATCAAACCTAGAAGGACTGATAGGAGTATCAGGTGGCTTCGTCCTTGATTTACTGTTGTCTTCTAACAAAGAAAAATCAGATTTAGCAAAAGAAACGGAAGACAAGTCCTTGCCTTTCTTCAGCAAATTTTCATCTTCATATGTACTTCGGAAAATTTTTGAAGTAACTGGGCTAGTCTCATGCACTTTGAATGGACGTCCAGCGACATGAGAAGTAGCTGGATCACAATGAATCAAGTGTTGGGCAATCCTTGCTATCACCTCCTGCCGCTCCTGGAGCAGAGAATCAATCAGGGGATTACTCTCTCCTGCTGACTGACGGCCACAGTGGTTCGCTGCAACACGGGCATCGAGCAGAGGGATCTCCGGTATTGCTCTAGTTTTGCCTTCACCGCCATCTTCTTGTATTGCATTGCCTAAGTTGGCAGTAGAAACAGGGGAGGTGTCCTTGCCTTTCCTTGGCAAATTTTCATCTTCACAAGTACTCCGAAAAGCTTTCTGTGTAGCCGAGCTGTTTTCCTGTATGTTGAATGGATGTCCAGCAACAACTGGTGAAGTAGCTGGATCACAGTGAATCAAGTGCTGAGCAATCCTTGCAATGACTTCTTGTCGCTCTTGAAGTAAAGAGCCTATCAAAGGATTGGTTTCTCCTGTGGGATGATGAGAGCAATGACTATTTGGAACACGGGAATCAACTAGAGAAAAGGATTTAAAAGTTCTGACAGGTGTTTCATGAGCCTGTGTCTTATTGTCTGCTGTAGCATTATAACACTGAACTTTAGACTGTGATGTACCGAAGTCCGATCCAAGTCCGGCAGATGGATAAAGTTTTAAATTTCTGATAGATGTAGTAAATTCAGGTGTCTTTTTTCCATTAAGTAGGCCTTCAGGTGTCATTGTCCACGTCTGTTTCCCACAGAAGCGCTGCGGACTGGAGGTACTGCTTTGCTGTGCTGCACTGGAACCACTGTGCTGATGTAACTTACGCTCCTGCATTCGCTTTTCATAAAAGCTAAGGTTGGTGTGAATACTACAGGTCAAAACTGGGTAGTTTGATTGTCTGGGCAAGGACTGGACGCTGACTCTCAAGGCCACATTGTGAGAAACATTAGGAACAGGAAAGACGTGCTCAGTTGGTGTCTGGGAGAACGTCCATTGCAAGTCCACATCTGCAGCGCTCACCCTGAAACAATACAGAAGGGCATTTACAGAAATGCCTAAATGAAGAGTCTTTAATTATTTTTTTCATGACACAAATATCTAAGAAAAAGCATTAGACACCAGCAACTGCTGTACTTTGCGAAGTATATGAATATTATACAATCACCAAAGTACTGGGTCAACAACATGGCACCTTCTGAAAGCAAACAGGAGGGAAAAACGGTTTTAAGACAAGTTGCAACAACCTGCAAAGAGCAAACAAGTTTTCTTCCATCCCAGACGTACCTGTACAGAATGTTTCGGGGAACAGCACCATGTGAAACACTCAGCCACGCACTTAGCTGAGAGAAGAAAACAAAAGAGCGAACAGCCAATAAAAGGGTCTTCTCTTCAATAAATCGATCTCCACTCCTAAAATGTATTCAGAGAAACACATGGATGTTGGTAAGAATATACACAGAGAACTACTAGAACTAAGAAATTTTCAGATCTTCATTCTGAAAATAAAACACAGCTGAATCAAGCCAAACAACGAAACTCCTCAAACATTTTGAAGATTACGGAGTCTGATTTGTTTTTATCCACATAATAATTTATACAATTTAACATAACAAATAATGTATAAAAATGACGATTTTCACCTAGGAGCATTTCATACTCTGCGCTGCACAAGGTACACTGCAGAAAGTATGAGTACAGGAAGACTAAGGTTAAAAGATGCTTAGATTCTGCAGGTAAATAGTAGTTTTCTTAGATCAGTTCTCATGGCAAAGGACCAGACCAAAACCACTAACTGATTACTTTCAGGACTATAATATGATAAGGTTCTTGCAACTAGCACCTAATCCTAATATCCAACTTACTGTCGAGGAACTGGCTCCAAAATCCACCTTTCTAACAGCAATGCATCTTGTTTGATTGCAGGATCATTTAAATCATTCCCCTCGGTGGTGGGCCCTTCATCACTATAACAACAATCTGGAAGTAGCATCACTTCTACCATGATTGGAATACTGTTCTTCCACAGTAGCATAACCTCAGATCTGGTTCGCCTGGCTTGACGACACTGAGGGAAAGAAAAAATGTCAACATATGTAAGCCATAAAAATACTAGCAAGACTTAAATCTATTTTAAAAAGCATGTTCCAAAGTACTGGAAAAAGGCAAGGGTTAAATTCTGTAAACGAGGTTTCACCAAATCAGAGATAAGATTCCAGAGCTACTAAATGAAAAATAATTAACAAATACTTTATGGTTGCTGTTTGAACAACTTCTGTAGAAAATTACAAGAGCTCATAAAAATACATTTCCCCAACCACTGTGCTTTGCTACCTTGTATTTCTCTCTCCACAAGTCATCCTCTTGGATAGACACACTCAAGCAGTATCTTTATAAATTGTGTGTCTTGGAGTGGGCTAACTTCTGCATGAATAATAACAAATTCACACAGTACTTAGGAACTTCTACTTGAGAGATGAGATGCTCCAACCTTACTCCCAAACAGACTAGCTAGATTTGATGTAGTTGTGGTTTCTGGATCACTAACTTTTCAACAATACCTGGAAAAGCAAAAAGTTAGGCAAGTCAGCCTACATTTTCTCAAAAAAAAAAAAAAAAAAACAAAACCCAACCAAAAACCCCAGACCAAGAATGCCAAGTATAGCGCTCACCATTTGCATAACAAAGACTCAAATAGGTACTGCATTCAGGTAGTCATGCAGAATTTCATGTTCAAGGATAAAAGGCTTAATGATCTCTCATTTTAAGGACAGATCTATTATTAGTACAAGACTGAATTACATACTCGTTTAAATTCGGGACTGAAGAAAGCAATTTTTATTCATGCTTAACTGTGAATCTACCATGGGGTTCTCAGCTGACTGTAATCATGGCAGCAAGGACACACACCGTGACATTTAAAATGAAATAGGTACCGTCATACCTGAGCCAGTTTGTCGCTGCATTCATGCTTAGTTGTCGGTGGCTGACTTGATTGTGCCGGTGGGCAATGAAAGCCCTCTGTTCTGCCCTTGATCGAATACTCGGGTGTTCGACCTTCGGTGATCAACAAGGCCAAGGAGACCAGGAACTCCTCAGCTTCATACTCGAAGTATTCATCCAAAGTATCTGTCATTTCAAAAAGACAAAAAAATAACGACATCTGCTTTATAACAAGTTTTCAACTGTTGGCTGTCCCCGCAGTTTGTTTCAATTTACACTTAAAAAGACAGCTACGGGAAATGGATCTTTGTATCTGACTGGCTGCACTCTCCATAAGGCCCAAGTTACTGTACCACCACCAAACATCTTTCTTCATCTCATAATGTTGCCACTACAAGCAGACAAAATTAGAAATATTCTCTAAGCAAGAAAGCTTCATGAAGTAACTGGTCAATGCACCAGATTTCAGCGCAGCTGAGAAACAACTGTTTGTGTGGTGAACCACAGCTGGATCATAGCTTCTGTAGAAGAAAAAAAGTTTCCTGGGCTCTAGTAGGAGAAGTCTGATGGCAGTATGACTTGGCATCTTAGTGTCACGTGACATATAGAAAGAGAAGCCACAATACGTCATAAAATACATTAAAAATTGA
Organism: Ibidorhyncha struthersii; assembly: GCA_013398815.1. Classification (NCBI taxonomy): domain Eukaryota; kingdom Metazoa; phylum Chordata; class Aves; order Charadriiformes; family Charadriidae; genus Ibidorhyncha; species Ibidorhyncha struthersii. The sequence continues at coordinate 73,439 of VZSZ01003184.1, read as the reverse complement.
GTATGAAAAAAATAGAAAGATTTACTTCTATTAGAAAAAAGTGGGACACAATGTTCTTTAAGATTTTTATTGAGAGTCCCTCCTGCTGAGAGCAAGTCCCATTTTTAGTCACCATTAACACATAGGAAAGGTTCCCAAGGAACACATGGAATATTCATTGTTTTGTACCACAGTCAGTCTAAACTTGTGCAAAGAATTAAAACTCAACAAGTCTCTGCAGAAAAGGCAGGAGCTTCATGAATTCTTCATGAATTACCATGGCACACTCGATTCCCGCAGAGGTAGGATGCACCAGTCCCCTCATTTCATAGTGGTTTGTAGAGCACCCTTCTCCTGCCTCATCACACACATCACTCAAACAGATCCACGTACAACCAGATTGTATCAAAAATTTCAAAATGATTTAGCTACTGAAGAGGTTACAGAAAAACCTCTTTTCTAAGAAAGCTAAAATACATTCACTTCAAAGTCTATTTTAAGAGCAGCAAAGAAAAGCAGGTGGAGGCAAGGCTGCCAGCGGTTCTTTACCTTTATTTTTACGCTTTAGGGGAACAAAAGCACATGACATCTTCACAATTTTAGCTTAAGTGTCCTATGTCACCTACCAAAACAAAACTGCCACAGGGACAGAGTTAATTTCTATTCATGTTTTGATTACTACGCATGAAATACCTTTCCACTTGGAAAAAAAAAGAATTCAGAAGTCTTTTTTGTCTTCATTCTCTAATAACAGAGCATTTGGCAAACATGGCAAGTCAGGCTTGAGAGATCCATACAAGAAGGGATGCACAAAACAAAAGCTCCAATTAAATGTGCAATTACCTGCATATGCAAATTGTAAAGTGTGTAAAACTAGCTTTTGCATGTATATATTTGCCTAGCCCAGGCTTGTACTCCACGGACCCCAGGGCTTACAGCCTATTTTGAGGGATCTACATAAAATAAATAAGAGAAGTCAGCCCACTACCAGAGCACTCAGTTCATTGCACTGGAATCCTCATCTTTGCTGACTCTTTTTTCCCTGTTTTTAAAGGCATGCACTTACACAGCTGCTTTGGGTGGCAGGGACAGGCTATAACCAGGACCCTCTTCCTGCCGTGCACCCCCACCTGTCCATGGCACACATGGCCAGTGGTACAGCACTCCTGACCCGTGTGTACACACCATGTCTGCACGCACACACCTAGGAAAAGCTGCCAGGCACTGGACTGCCACAACCAGCACAAGTCCTGGGGCTCCATCCTCTGGGGGAGAAGTGGGGAAGGGGCTCTTCCCAAACAGCTGCTGGTGCCAGCTGCCTGCCCCTCGCTGTGGGGAGCACCCCGACCGGGATGGGACCGTGGGCTCCAGAAAAAGAGGGTGCTGCCAGGACAATTCATCTGACCACCGCCTGTCCTCAGGCAGAAGAAAAGCCAGAGGATAGATGAATTACCCTGGAGGACCCCATATGGCATGTGAACGATACATTACATCATCTGGCACAAGTTAAAATGGTCATTCATCTGACGGATGGCAGAAAATGACTAATAAAGGGTGCATGAAAGATTAAAGGAATGGTAAATAACAGAGAGGACAAGATACTTAGGTAGTGATATGAGTCACTTACAAAATTAGGCACCTGCAATTTTATTATATTTTTCAGCTGAAAGTCTGGTGAACAATAGACAAGGCATACTTAGGGATAGGGAAAAGGGATTTGGAAAGACTTTGAAAAGGATTTGGGTATTACAGATGACAAAAAAAAAAAAAATTGTAGCATTATCTTGCTGCTAACACAAGCATCAGGCTCATCTTTGTATGTCCAGAGGCCATAGTAACGTTAAGAAAGCCACAGCAGGAAGGATCACTACGGGAGTATTTTTCCTACTCTGACAAACAGTACCAAAAATCTAGAAAGTGTTCAGCAGGAGTGGTATTAATTTAAACAAGAATTGCCTCATGCTTAGCAGACTGAACAGAAGGGGAATTCATCCTTAAGAAAATGTGTAAAAGGAATTCTGTTTAGTTAAAATATGTAAAAATATCTATGGCTTTAAAGAAAAAATTAAAGAGCTTGATCAAGATCTGCATGTGCTTATGCAGACGGATCCTATCTCCAACACCTTCCTACTGCAACAGGAATGTGCACAGTAAGATGTGATACCTGAAAATTTACACTAGAGAATTTTAAATGGCAAGTAAAATAGACGTGCCTTTTAATTAACATTAGCAGCTTACCACGTGAAGCAGTAGACCATCTATTATTTGGCTCTCTTTTTTAGAAAGAATCTATATTTGATTAAAAGCTTCTGGACTTGACACAAATTAATAGATAAATCCTATGGCCTGAGTGCTTCTGCTGAGGTATTTGATTCAGGTAAAAAGCGCGCTACCTTTTTGCTTTAAAAAATTTGATACCAAAGCTTATATTGTATACTTAAAATGCTTAGTGTCTTCACAGATATATATGACAAATTTACATAACAAGCCGTAGACAGTTTAAGCATGTCCAAATGCAAGATCCAGTGAATCTAGTAAATAAGCAAGATCTAGTGAATAAAGCAAGGTGAATAAATCTGAAATAATGATTACTCAAGATTCAGAATACATATGCGATATTACTTTACCTAAACAGATAAAACTTATTTTTAAGTTCAATTTGTAAACATCAGACCTATTATTTCAGAAGCAACCACTTTCCTGCCTTAAGGATGGAAGAGGAGACCTAACTAGACAGAGACACATATTTGTATTGGCTGCAGTTACAAAAACATGATGTTGTTTCAAAATAAAAACTGCATCTTGTTAAAGGATGATAAACAGCAAGTATTGAACTAGGAAACGCTACTGGTTTCATAACAGCATTATAAAGACAGGGGCAACACTTTAAAATTATGCGAGCAATGTAACAAATCAGGTATTTGAGCTGGACTCTTTTTAAAAAAAATTTAAAGCACACATAGCAATGGATATTGAGAAATAAGTTTTCCTACAAAGTTCATGTGGCATATTGACTTTTTTTAGCTCCAGTAAATTTCTATATCATTTAGCAACTTCTAAGAGTTTTCATAAAGGAAAAAAAACTATAAATATTGAGAAGCCTGGTAATTGTTCCTATACAACAGACACAGATGATGCAAGTTGATGTAATTGAGGACAAGGGTGGAAAGACATTTATAGAAACAGCAAACTCAGTGTTTAGTTAAAAAAAGTCTTACTGTGTGTGCTGTAACTGTTTGCTTTTGTGTAAGAATCAGCCCTGTTTAAGACACACATCACATTGTGCATGGAATAACCTCAATCCTATAATCTGACTAGACAAATATGATTATTATTCTGCTTCATCTCTAGCAACGGAACATGCACGTATAGAGCATAAATACACATCCCAGCGTCTGGGTTTTATTCCCCTTAAAATAGCAAAAAAGCCAGTTGGTTGCCACAAATACATAGGAATTAAAGTAACAAGGCACTACAGCCCTTTAATCAATACATTGAAACTAAAGTTTATTGACCACGTGGTCACAAGAGAGAGCAGCAGACGTCAGACTACTCCAGGAGGAAAAAAGAGAAAAATACAAATTTGGACTGAAGCTACTACATACAAACCAAAACGTACAATACTGCAGAACTGAAACCTGAAGGCACATCATTTTGTCTTCCTTTGTCTCCTGCACATACCAATCTCAACAAAGACTGATTTTCTACATCTTCTGGACAAACAGAAAAGCCCATTTAACCAGAGACGTCATAAAGAGTGTCTTCAAATCCTTGTCCTCCCCGTCCACTACACACATGTGCACAGTCACTGGAGCATTGGAATGAAGAGTAAGAACTCCAGTCTCCCCCAAAAAGTTAAATTGACTCGCATCCTAAAACATCTATGGAAGTTAGGTACATGGTACTAGTGAGTCCCAAATCCACTTAGCTGTAACCCAAGGAATCTCCCAAAACTTCAGTTAATCCTGTGGTGCCCAGCTGACTCCTTTCCCAACTGGGTCATGGTTGTGTGGACCAACTCCCTTCCCTTTCCTATCACAGCATTTTCTGTAGTAATTACAGAAAATGTTTTCCTGAAATACATGTATTAGAAGAGTATTTAATCTATTTTCTAGGCTTACACAGGAAACACAGACATTTGGTATCACATAACCCATTGTGCTCCAGGGGCCACCAGAACATACATCTGTAAGCCACTGCCCTGGGGTCAGCAAGGCAGGGAATGGCCCCAGCAGAGTTCCTCCTGCCCTCTGCCCTCCTCCCGTCACGACCAGACAGTGCTACAATTGTAACCTCTCTTAGTCCATGCTTATTTTATTGTCCTAGCACCTTTTATACTACACTGGACACCACAAATACCTACCAAGCTTGTCCTCCTCTTCTTCGGAGGAGAGATCCTTTTGGTAAAGTGCCTTTCTTCAAAGAAAGACAAATTTGTTCAACTTGCAGTGTCCATGAGTCCTGACCTCCACTGTTTTGGAGAGCTACTTTCTTAGAGAGTCCATGGAACAACTAGTAATTGCCTTTAAATATGTTCTATAACAGTCCAGATGTTCCCTGGAAAACCTTTAGGCATTCATAATGGATGTTGAAGGCCACCAATTTGAAGTAATCAGATTTCTATTTCACTTCTTAGAAAGAAAGGTCTTAGAAACCCAGCGAGCAAAACACTAAACAAAATACAGAGTGCATGGCGTATGCTGTTTGGATTCCCAGGTGATGCAAGCCCTGCCTCCTGCCCTACCCCAGCTGTCCAGACGGCACCGTGGCATGGTTGCCCACCTCTGCTCTCTCCTTCCTTCATGTGCTACATTTTTTTTGAAAGACTAAAAATATTGCTGAAGTACTTGGATCTTATTTTTTGTACTTGTAGTACAGGCAGTCTGTAAGGAGACACTTCAGTCGAAGAGTCTCATGGCAGTAGAGTCAGGTACGCTGGAGAAAAAGCGGCTGCACTGTCAGCATTCAGAACCCATCACCTCCTAGCACAGGCATCGCTCTGCATTTAAAAAACTCCAGCAAAAGCTCTCTGACCCTTCCCCCAAAACAGCCAACTCTGAATAACTTTTATTATCTCACTATTCCAAGAAGTAGGTTAAAGGTAGCTCCTTATTTTAAGAGTAAGGCAGGGATTCAAGAAACTACTGTAAAGGAAATGAAACACAATGTAAACATTTGACTAACAGCTTCTCTTCTGGAATTAGAAACACCTACGGATGCTTCAGTTAACTAATTCCATGTTGAGCTTCACTTCAAAAGAGAGTTGCCCTTGAACCCCCCAAATTCATGATTCTCCGAATGAGCAGTCATGTTGTGTCTGCGTATTACAAACCCGTAATTATATCTGAAGTCACACACTTCAAAAGCCTTGCAATATTAAGAGTTTAAATATGTCTTAAGCTATCAAGAGTTAAAGTCATGAGATGGCCTACTTGCTTCAAGAAACAAGCTATTTGTTAAGTTTACTTAAATTCAAGCAAATGCAATGAACTGGTTCCCTTATCTCAGGACTATTCCTATACAGGACTTTTTTTTGCCACATTGACTCCTGCCTTAGATTCTTAGGGCTTAAGATCTTTGAGCTCAGGGACAGCCTTTATGAAAACATGAGGAGAGCAGCATAGTACCTCATCTTACTCTTGCTGTCTCCGTACTTATTCCAGGGTACCAAAGTGAACCACTACCTGATTATCAAAGCAGTTCAGCTGTAGGCAGGAAATGGCAGCACAGGGACTTTACATCAGGATCAATGCATACCTGCTGTTTAAGCTATAAAAAATTGCAGGATCTACTTCGTTTTGTGTAGAAGGATAGGAAGATATTCACCTGCTTTTGTGTTGTTATGCCAGTTTATAATTAGAAAAGCAAAACAAAGCACACCGGCTTGTAAGTAAGGGGGGATTTTTAAAAATCAAGACACAGATACATGGCAGCTGATGAAGTTAGTCCAGAGCTCCAGAGCAATAAAAAAATCAATCAGTACCAATCAGCGCCATCAGCTCCACTCCAGAATGCAGCACTGCAGTAACTCCCCTGCTATGTGTGTATCACTGCCGATCTACCGTGCGCTTCTGCTGGGTGCCTCTCACAGCATCCAGAGCTGATCTCGAGGCAGCTTTACCGTAAATAAAGTTACCAAAAGGAGACCGGTATTAAGATCAGTCTGAGGGGAAAAAAAACAAAAACCACACCACACACACAATCCACATTTTACTAAAACTTACTTAGTTTCAAACAGCTTACTGAGTACAGAAATAAAATCCATTTAAATTAATTTAAAGCTTAAATTTCCTGCACTAATCTCCAAAACTACCACTCTTTGAGAGTGTAAAATGCAGACTGTTAAACTGATCTGGGTGTTCCCATCTTGCTTCCTGCATTTTGGCTGACATCCTATTTTGCCATCACCGTACTGCTTACTGAGTCACTTCTCTTCTTCCAACTGTAGCTTTCTATTTTTATCTAAGCAACAACAGTTTAACCTGCTTCTTTTGATTTTGGGGCATTAAACCAAATTCTAGATCCAATATTTGTATTTTGATCAGGGAAACTGGTTTTATTTTCTCTTAATTGGACAAAGAAAAGGAATACTTAAGAATAAATGATGTAAGCTGAATTGTTTCTTGCTCTACAAGGAAATCACAAATTGTGAAGTAGGTCAATCATTATGATTTCATCGTCTGTATTTAGTAGAAGGAAAGCAATATCTGAAAAGGTGAAGTTTCAGGCTCATTTCAAACCTCAGTTCACCAAAAGCTGCAAGAGAACTCATATATTCTAAAAGAGAGTTGTTCACTGTATCCTGACATGGGTAAATAAGTGCTGAAACATCATTGTAAAGCTGTAAGATTATCAGCGCTGCAGTGTTCAGCATTTTAAATATAAGCCAGTTGGAGGAACAGAACATATGTTTTTTGCTGATCCCTAAACTTACTAGTCTACAGAACGGGTTACAAAAGATGTTACTTGTACTGACATGCTATAACTGGACAGGTACTGAAAGCAAAAAGGACTTGTCTCAGCTAATGCCCTTACTTAAGCACACATCAATTTATGTCTTCCTTTATATTAGTTTCCTAGATTGTGATTTTGTTAAATTTGACTACACAATAAACTCCGAAGTTAGAATATAATGAAACAAACACAGTCAGAAGCAGACTAAGTAATGTCTGAGTTTTCATTCTTCTCTAGCTTTTTACATTTTTCCTTTGATTAGCTGGTGCTCTGTCTAAACTAGATTATGTCAGAACAAATTGCGTGACTCGATAAATCTACCTGAACAAAAAAATCTTAAAAAAAAAACTGATAAAGCAATAGAATTTCTAATTCTGCAACTCAAAACTATTTTTTCAGTTATTTCTGCTAGTTCATAAAATAAAACAATTAGGAGAAAACACCTCTTTCAGAATAAGTATGTAACACTAAGTATAGAATAGACATTCAGCTGTAATTGGAAGGGAATAAAGGGTTTATACCTAGCCTTCACTCTCACCAACAATACTGTGATTTACCAACCTCATAAATATGCTGATATAAATTTCACAGAATTATACTGAAAACAAATTACTGAAATGCTCCTGTTTTAAATCCCACCCTAGTTCACAGGAGGAAGCAAGGGCAATGTGGAGATCAGACCTAGGCTAGCTTCACAGTCACCGCCACAATAATGTGAAACTGCATCCAACATGCTTGGTTTAGGGAGCTGAAGGAGCCGTGTGTCACCCTAGAACAGAAAACAGAGCGCACTTAAGCTTACAGAATATGTGAAAATTGCTTCCTAAGGTGTTTTCTGGAAAAACAATTAACATTTTTATATTAAAATACAGATTTTCCAATATGAGATTTCTAGATATAAAAGATATTCTTTTTTTTTTTTTTTTACGCTTCCTTCACTGATGATTATGATGACTGTTTCATCTTTCATCAAGGCTTCCCCAGCCAAGGAAACTGTGTTTGGAGACAAGGATGATGACAGCTGATGACCATCTTCACTATTATTACTCACTAATTCAAGAACCAGCTTAGCAGCAACTACATGGCTGAAGACATACAGACTGAAGACGTTCATCGACTTACTCAACTTTATGTTAGCTGTAAATATCATACTGCAGTGGCTCCATAGCTGTTGCTTTCTTTTCAAAGGAAGCCCAACATGAATTAACAATGAAAAAGTACATGTATTTGGCTAAGCCTCAACTCTTTCCAAAGGCTTATCATCCATACGACGGTTGCAGCAATTGAGTATTGGGAAGCCTAACTCCATTTGGAAGCCAAGACACCCTTCCCATTAAACAGGTTGAGAGCAGCTCCACATTAAATTCCAGCTGTGATAGCATTTTTATAATACATAAATAAAAATACATGCCAGAAGTTTTATTTGAGGCCTTAAACACAATAAAATTTGGGACAACAGACATAAGTTTCCTCTTTAATTTGTTTAACAATCCAGCTTGACAAAGATTCAACTATTTGCAGACTTTGCAATATTTTATACAGAGATTGGTTTAAAGATGGAAAGCAGTAATTTGTGATAATAAATCATTCTCAGATGTTACTGGAAAACAGCACGGGACCGTTTAAAAATCCTACAGTAGGTATTTCAATGCTTATGAGACCTGCCAGAGAGAGCAGCCCTCTACTTAAAACACGACACGTTTGCATCTTGTGATGACTGGATTTTGCTAAAGCGTTACTCAGTTTATTCCTCTGTAGCTTATCATCTTCACAATGTACACAAGTACCTTTGGGAACAGCATTCATAGTGATGTAGGGGTTACACTTGCCAAAAAACACTGTTTTTAAAAGTTTCCCCACTAACACTAAAAATTAATCTCTTTGGGGTATTTCATGCTTTATCTCATCACCTTAAATATTTATTGTGCTTAGAAACTTTGACAATACATTTTGAAGTGTTCTTGTGCTTATTTTCCTGTTAATTCTGCTAAAATAACACTTCTTTTCTGAGGAGGAATGTAAAGCAGCCTTCAGGTCTCAAAAAGATTTTGAGTGAATGATTTGGAAGAGTCATTAAGGGCCTGAACAAAACTGTAATGGGAGCGCACAAAGCTCCTGCTGGGGAAGGCCAGCTACGCTCTGTCTGAGCACAGGTTCCGCTTTGGTTTATAATCACCAGGCAAAAACTGGTATTCTTCTTCCCTAAGATCATTGCAAGAAAAAGAACGGTTTCATCATGTGCCATTTGCTTCACACCTCTTGAAAATAAACCAGAGCTAATTTGAAAGTGCACGTGAAAGCACTGACTCATTTTTGGGTGGAATCAGCAGGGATGCCACAGCTGCTGGAGTCAGGGAAAACCCCTGAAAAGCATACCATGTTGAGTTATGGGATCGCACACTATGAAAACCCTTCACTAAGCACTCCGCCTTCAACACAGGATTGTTGTCAAAGCAAGTGAAGTTTTCTTCACTAAAGCACTCAGCCGTCCACACAGCCTGAAAACTTTCCACAACCAGTAGCCAAACACTCTCATCTTCACACCACCATCAGGTGCCAACAAGCCCAACCAATGGTTTTTGATAGCCATGATCTTCAGACTCTGAAGTCAGGACTGCTGACTTCAATAGCTAATTTAAACTTGCACAAATCAGACATTGCTGGTAATTCCCCCCTGCTTTTAATCTCTTGAAAAGTATCTCCTTTCAACATACAGAAAGATACAAGACAACTGTTTGTAAAGACTACTGAGGAACCTCTTCTATCTTGAAAATCTCCTCAAAGCTACTTATCAAGTGTCATTTTTAATAGATACTGCAATTTCTCGGGTTTAGTGTGGTAACAAAAAACCCCCAAAACAACAGTAAGCCAGAGATGGCTGTGGGATGCGGGTGGGCAGAAGTCTAGATGGTTTGGGAAAAATAAAATAATCTATGACCTAGTCCACTTCCTGGTGAAAGTAGTCTACTCTGTTAAAGGACTATGAAAAAAAAAAACCCTGAGGCCTCCCATGTGCATGATTAGTATGTCATTTCTTCAGGGACAAGAATTTTGATTGTCATCTAGATGTGTCAATGTCTTAAAAAAGTTTTGGTTTCATTACCAGCATTACAAATTTGGTAAGGGTGGAAAAGAGGTCCTATCAGTAACTCACCCGTGCAGCGATAAGCCCTGCACCCACCCAAAAAGCAACCCTTCTCCTTCAAGGGTGCACAACACTCAATTTCAAATATTCTGTTGTCTTAGAGGAACCTATAAAAACTATAATGTTATGAATGAAAAGAAAGCCCTGAGAATGCCAGCACTGTTACCCTGGTCAGCTGATATCCCCGTTTCAGTTAACCCGAAATCCAGATAGCTGAAAGTTAATTTGGTTTATTTTTAAATACTGGAGAAGATGACAGTCTGTGCAGTTTTCCATGAGGCTGGGCATGGGTTTTCCATTCCTCATGGGCCAGGAATTAAAAATCTGCAACTGCCTGGGCAGTAATGAACTTATAGTTCAATCCAAACCATCAGAATAGTCAGTTTACATGTCTAGACCTATTGCATCTGTGCAAGTACTGAACAGCTTGATGGATGCAGGTTTTGTTCCTCTTTGTTTTCACACAATTTGAAGAATTGCCAGGATCTAGCTGAGTGACATTTATATTGTTACATTTCAGATTTACTTCAAGATTTTAAAAAAAAAGAGACTAATGAAACTCTGGAGCATTCAGACCTTGTTAGGTTTTCCCTCCGCACATAGACACATCTTAGAAAGTACCTCTTTTAAAACTGGGCCCACTTGAACACTGAAGTTTCAAATAACATACTTAAATTTTGTAAGCAAACAAGTATCTGCTTTCCCTCTCCCCTTCATTCAACCATCCTGCCAGGCTTGCATTGCAGCTTTGAAGGCTACCAGGAACATCCAGCCACTGGGCACCTCGTGGAACAAAACAAGTTTATGACAATCTTAGATGCAAGACACTCATCTGAAGTGCCAAAATTAACACTACTAAAGCAAGAATAATAGTGGTGTATTCATAACGTATCTGTTCAAAACAATTCTCCCTTCTCAAGGGAAAATGTGAGTTCATGGATGACTGCGCTGTTGCTGGCACAGAGTGAAGACAGGCACGGTGAAGGCCAGCAGGCAAAAGTCTCCCTGCACAGCGCTGACCTCGAGTCACCCACCATCCCTGGCCTCCGCTCCACGTTTATTGGTTGCACGTGTGTTTTGTAACACCCTGTACTGCGTATTCTTAGAACATACTTTCCAGAGAACCGAAGGGACAGGGCTCACCCCTCCACGACCACTTCCAACCCAATCTCACCAGCAGCAGCAGCATCCTGCTCCTCAAGATAAACTAGCAGTTTATAGGATAGTAAAGGATCCAACCTCTATATTTCCGTGCTCTAAAATCAGGTGACCTGTGAGTCAAGAGACGGAGCAATAAATTATTAGGCAAAACAAAACACTGCACTAAAAATAGTGTACATGAGCAGCATATGAAGAACAGTTTTTACCCAAGGCCCTCCACAGCCTCTTTTGTATTCTGCACAAAAACAACTGACATAAGCAAAGACAGATAAACAAATAAAACCCAACTTTAGTTCCTCCTTGATAACTTGCAAATATATATTTAATCAAAAGTACACAGCAGGAAAAGAGTTTAATTTGGGACCAGCAGAAAAGATATTAATGTCCAAAGTAAATATTACATGAAACTTAAATCAGAAGATGTCAAAATGACTTTCTTTTAGGGAAAATTGCTCCAAGCTGCCTTCAGCTCAGATATGCCAAAAAGTCACTATCTGCTACACATCAGCTACTAGCATAGTTCAGGCAACATTAAAGATTTGCCCACTTCTTAGGTTTAATAGATTTAATAAATCATTGTGAATGCCCAAGTTGAGCATCAGACACACAAAAACCCAAGTCCCACAAACATTACAGAATCCAAGTGCCTGACAGATGTACTTGTTTTGTTAACCCTTTCACTTACCAAAAAGATTATACAGAGATTTTCTGTTAGAAATTGATAAAGAAAACAAATTTACTATCAAGTGACAACAACACATAATTTTGTCGGAGGAAGAGGAACTTTTTTTAAGAGGTAACAAAAAAATAAGCATAGAAGAGTATAGTCAAAAAGATTTTAAATTTACATATGACTACACTGGCCATTGCTGAAAACAGCTAGTTTTTGCAGTCACTCATCTTCAAGAACTAATAAAAAACATATCTGAGAGATTTTTAGCACAGAACATTTTATTCTTACCATCTGAATTAGTGGCTGATCTTGATAGGACCAGAATCTGGCACGGGAATCGAGACAACAAGCAACCTGCCCTCTTTATCCCCGGAAAAACGTGCAAATTGGGTTCACTACATCCCTATTGCAGGGCTGGATCCCTAGGAAATAGCCTTTAAGGAATTGCTTTCAGCATGAGTTGGTTTTCCAATCCTAAGATTTTTCTCAGAGATACATTCTTCACAGTCCAAGCTGTGATGAAGCTGGAAACAGGCCCTGCCAGTGGGGACCTCTGGGCTGGGCACAGCCCACGTGAATACCACCCAGGCTGCAGCTAGCAGATGGCAGTGCCTTATCTGCCTGCTCGGGGAAGTGCCAGCGATGCCCGCAGGATTTCTCATGGAATTCACCACCAAAAATGAGTGTGAAAAAGACACAGAAAAGATTATGCCCCACCAGCATCCAGCCTTGTGAAGAAGGTATGCCTGGTCAGTGTCTAACAAGAAACCATATTTTGCTGTTGTCTTTTTTGCCTCTCAAAACATCATCTTTCATAACAAGCAAGACTTTTTTTTAAAAAAAAAAAAAACTTTCAAGATCTTCCATGGCTTACCACCATTCCTGTTGTCTCCCACTCACTATTGCAGTAAACTTCCATTTAGACTCTGATTACTTTAATCACTTGTACTTCCTCGCCCCGCTGTGTTGTCCTACAGTCGGGAAGAACACACCTGATGCAAAATGACTCCGCTTTCCAGCTCCTCTGTTACGGTGATAAAGGCTTGTTAGCCTGTACACTGGGGCCACAGTTTATCTGTCTCATCAGTATTATCCCTTTGTATCCTTACAGCCCTCTGTTGGAAGTCATTGATTTCGTATTTGATACTTGCGTGAGGTCTGAGGTGAGGATGGTCTTTCCTTCCATGTTTGTATAATACCCAGCAAAACGTGCTACCTGAACGTGCCTCTTAATTTGTATCACCGATAACAACAAATAATCTTCAGGCAAGAGCTCCATGAATTTGCTTCCCTCTCTTTAAAAGTAACGTTATGACTGAGTTATACACCTGGAGGCTGAAGAATTCCTTGATCCATCTAGACAATCAAACACAGCAGTACGATACACACTGGAAATATAGTTTGAGAACACAGCGGCTTGGTATACATCTACGTGAAGGACCTCCCTCATTCTGTAAAGAAGCCACTATTGTAGTGTAAGACCCACAGGCATACATGTACCTCACAAAACCAGCACGAGCTGAAGAAACTGTGTTCTTAACAGCACTGATAAAACAGACTTAGATAAAAAAACAGGTTGCTTATGCTTTATGAGAAGTGACGTGCATTCAGTAGTATACGCAGGTCTTGTTCACAGCTTTCCCAAGGGACCAGATCAAAACCTCCCTCAGAAGCACTTCCCTCCAGTAGTTTCAGTGCCATGAAGTCTAGTCTATACCCCAAAAAGAGATATTGAACCATCTGGTTTGAATTTAATTATACTAGGTCCAGGAACTGTAGAGTAACTTTGCTATAGCAGATAAGAAAGATAACATTTGGGGTCCTTCTAGCATCCTCACAGCAACCAAAGGCAAGCACCTTTGCAAAAAGAGCACAGACAAAGTAGGGCTGTAGCAGTATTTCTTCAGAACACTCTCCCAGTCTTTAACATTTGCACCAAAGGGGCAGAGAAGGTCCTACCCTGTCCAGTGGCAAACAGCTTCAACCCCCTCTGTGGCCCCCGCTACAGACCCCCACGGTCCTACAGTGACACTCCCCTACTCCCACCAAGGAGGACAAATGCCTGGCTGCAAGTGCAAGTCAAATGAAAGGTAACAGCTGCTCCATGAGCTACAGGTTCCTCCTTGTTCCTCTGTACCATTCCCAGGCCAGAGACACAGAGCTTCCTCCCCCCTTCTCCCTTTCCCTCTTGCAACACTATTCTAGTTGCAGTAGGTAATTTTCATGCTAAGTTAAATGAAAAGGATTCTGATAGATCCGCTCAGATTATAAACATTCTTATTTAAACTAATGCTTTAACTTCCAGTCATTTTAAAGTATACACTCCTTCAGACATCTCTTAGAAAGATCTTATAGGAACTAAAATACCCACAGCCTCTACGAATTCATATCCACGTTCTCTTAGTTTATGTTTTCTCCTCCTCCAGCTGGTCTGCTTTGCCTTTTAAAATTTATTTTAAAGTTGTAAAACCAACAAGTCATCTTCAGTTCCATAAACTTCGCTAAAACTGAAGAGAAAAAAAAGAAGTGTTAGTTGCCATGGCAGCAGTGAGGACTCTCTGGGTCAGGATGCAGAGAACTTCTCTTGTTCTGTCTGATCATTTGCATCAGAAGTTCAGCCATCTGTTATTAACTATTTAACAACAGTCTTGCTTGTTAGCACTGGTGCTTGCTATTTGAGTTTGCAGAATCTAACTCACCACCTTCGCCCCTTTTGTAAAGCTCCCAATTAATGTGGAAATTCACCTGAGGGCTCAGTTATCTTTCAGGTAGGATGACCACCATTACTTGAACTTGGTCAATATTCTCCTTTCTCACCAAGAAGAAGGTATACGCTTATCACCAAGCTGAGTGGTGAGGTCAACACACCTGAGGGACGGGATGCCATCCAGAGGAACCTGGACAAGCTCAAGAAATGGGCCCATGTGAAACTCATGAGGTTCAAGAAGGCCAGGTGTCCCAGGGTCCCACACCTGGGTCAGGGCAACCCCTGCTATCAATACAGGCTGGAGAATGAAGGCATGGAGAACAGCACTGCCAAGAAGGACTTGGGGGTACTGGTGGATGAAAAGCTGGACATGAGCCAACAATGTGCGCTCACAGCCCAGAAAGTCCGTCACATCCTGGGCTGCATCAAAAGCAGCGTGACCAGCAGGGCGAGGGAGGCGATTCTGCCCCTCTACTCCGCTCTGATGAGACCTCACCTGCAGTACTGTGTCCAGCTCTGGGGTCCCCGGCATAAGGAGGACGTAGGCCTGTTGGATAGGGTCTAAAGGAGGGCCATTAAGATTACCAGAAGGCTGGAGCACCTCTGCTATGAGGACAGGCTGAGAGAGTTGGGATTGTTCAGCCTGGAGAAGAGAAGGCTCTGGGGAGACCACCTTCTAGCGGCCTTTTGTCCTCTAAGAGGATCTGAAATATATTTGTCTACTAGCTGTATACATTAAGAAAACAAAAACTTAGTTCTCGCATTTACAAGCTTAGAATTTTGGAGTTAAAAATCTTTTATCTTACCTTGACTTCACTATCTTAATTCACATCTCTATGACCCAAAGGAAAATACTGACTCTTTCTGAATCTAGTCCTAGGAGAGTAGGCTGCTCTTGTTGCTCCTCACTCATCATGCTCTCAGAAGACAGTGGGAGGCTATACAATGACAAAATAGGAACAACATGACTGTTTCTTTTACTGTTCCTAAAACTACTTCACAAAAAAAAAAAAAAAATCAGTACTTTAGGAGCAAGTAAGAGGCTTTCAGCAGGAAGTCTCCGTTTCAGTCATTTCACAAGGAAACACTGTACCACGTATGCTAAGAGCATTCTCTTCACAGGCACCGCCAATAAAGCTCACATCCTCCGAACTTATAAAGTAGATGAAAAATTGGAAAAGTGTTTATGTGGTAATATGCAAAAAGAGCTGCAGATTATCAGAAGACTAATTCACACTTCCAAATAAGACGACAGTATTCTCCAGGTTAGTCTTCATTCAGATGACAAGCAGACCAGCAGCCTGTTATAAGCACTAGCAATCTCAGTGTGGCAAGACCTGGTGCAGAGACAGCACTGGCTAAGATGCTTTCTCAGATTCTACGAAGATGAGAGATTTGGCACATACAACCACACCTGCATAGGACAGACTTGCTATAATGCAATGGTTTAGAGACCCACACAATACTGTATTAACACAAGAACCCAGACAGTTTCATTACTTCTGGGTTCCAGTGCGAATGATGCAACTAAACAGTCTAGAACTGTCTGAAAAGGGGTTGGGTTTTTTTTTTTCAGCATGTTGAGGAAAAGTCTCCATTACAGATATTCAACTTCATGTGTGAAGGCTTGGTGAATTACATCCAGGTCAGCTTTCTGACTATCAAACCATGTCAACGCCAGAGACTTGGTTCAACTCCAAGAAGCTATGCAAATGCTGATGGCATACCTAAGCCCAAGATAAATACAGTCACACCAGGCAAGAACTGTTAAGCACAGTTTCTATCTAAATGTGAGGTACCTACTAATGCCAGAGCTGCCTTTTTTTTTTTTAATTTCCCCAGAATAACTGAAAAACAAGAAAATGAGAAACAAACCAAACAGTGCAAATGTACTGTCAATAGTAAAGCTTTTAAAGAATATTCACAAGGAGAAGAGATAGAAACACTCAAGAATTCAAGAACTTTATTTTAATGGACAACACATTAAACATATAGTATGCAAGTTAAGTAGGAGATGATACTCTTATAACTTTATTACAACATCATGTCAGTTAGAAATCACACCTACAAGCTGGAAACTTCTGTAGCAGTGCTGGTAGAACAGACCTAGCTACAAGGGTACTTAAAGCACACAGGAAAAAAGCATAGGACTTGTTAGGAAGTGTCCTCAGGTGAGGAATGTAGATTAAGAATCCCATTATTTCATCCAAAATAAAGAAAAAGACAACACAAAAAGCCCAGAGCAAACTATTTTCATGACATCTGACCTCTTCTACTGCAGTTCCTTTCTGTATTCATCTTCTCTTTGTGCTTTCTTACTTCATCTCTCAAAACTTTGATGTTACAACCTGTTCATTGTCATCTAAGTGGTGGGTAATTTATCTTGTGGAACTTTGTCAGAACATGTTTGACCACCCAAAATCCTCCTCCTAGCTAGTGAGGCTACCTCCGGCTTCAGTCAGTTTGTTTCAGTATTTGCAGTCCAGATTACTTAGAGGGTGGGGTGGAGGGAAAGGAATAAGGCCAGCAGACCAAAGGCAGAGACTGTACTTCTTCATCAGAAACACAAGGAGCTCTGAAAGAACTGAGCTGAAATTGATGATGGTGGAGCAGCATGAAGCTCCTCGGGTAATTTTTCCAATGCTATTAACCTTCAGCTACAAGGCCTGCCCTTAAGTGGTTAAACAGTAACCTGCAAAAGTAAAAAAGTTACAAGAGACAATACATGCTTCTCATTTAAAAAACTCTGGGAGAATGGCCAGGCCCATAAAATTGTTTTTAAACTTTATTTGGGAGGATAAATGAGGACATTACAACTCTCAAGCTGTGTAAAAGACTGCTCATTTTAAAATGGACACCAGAGCCTCCTATGGAATTTTGAACATATAAAATAATAGAACATTTTTGATAGTTTTAGAATTGAGCTGTGTCACACAGCACAATTCAGCTATTTACAAGTTTCCACATTGTAAGTCATGTTATTAAGCTTTAATAGTCTTCTGGTACTCAAAAGAATAAAGTTACATAGGGTCAAAATTCAAAGGCTTAACAGAATTTCAGCCAAGAATCTAGTTTGCCTCCCTCTCTCCTAATATATGGTAATTTTCTACACAGCAAAATGGCAGACATTTAAAGTAACACATTTAAAATTTAATATATGCAATTCTGAAGTTTCACTTTGTCCTCTCAAAAATTCCTCACTACTTTATAAAGCAACACTTCAGGGATTCAAAACCAATATTCCCACACAACCCACAAGACTACACTAGTGGAATTGTTCCTCCTCCTGTATCAGGAGGTGAACATCTAATGTCAGCAGGCTCGCTTAAGCCAGAGCTCCGGCACCTTTCAGAGGAACACCAACAAGCTCTAGACCCAGGATAAAAATATATGCAAGCACTTGGTCGGAACAACATTTGCATTTTTGGAGAAATAGTTTGCATAAAAAGGAATAGATAATCCTCAATTCAGCACTGAGTTCAGAATGCTATTTAATTAGCTTTAAACATAGCACGTAGTTGAGCAACCAGTAAGCTGCTAATTAAAAATACATATTTTTAGTTGCCCCCAAAGCTGACATATTTGCATCAGCTTCATTTGCCCCAAGACAAACAAGTAGTGGCAAAGGGCTGATAACGCTTTCATGCATTGTTTCTAGCAGAAATCAAAATACTGTAATAGTTTCCTCCTGCTGGCGAGGAAAAAAAAAAAAAAAGAGAGAGAGAGAAACTTGACCTACATAACAAGGCACAGAAGAAAGTCAGTTAAGCTTCAGGGTGTTTTGGGGAGGGGGGGGAGATTTATATTTTTTCCTCCCTAATAATGAAGAGTCAAGCAGTTACATATGGCTACATTAACTACAACTGTTGGCTGATTTGACATTTAACTAGATGTCTCACTTTTAAGGCTTAAAAATATCCCCCTCCTGTTCCAGGCCATTTAATACTCTTGCCCTAACAATGTAATGAATTAACAGAGTTAATTTTTAGGCTGTCCATTACTTTCCTTCAAAGGGAGGTCGAAAGCAAAGACCTCACAAAACCCCAACTTTTCACAGGCTCAGTATACCAAAGGAAGAACATACGGTGAAACTGTTCGGGTTTGTTTGGTTTTGTTTTGGTTGTGGGGTGTTTTTTTTTTTAAAGGAACTATTTACAGACGAAGCACAGCACACTTCTGCAGCTCGGCCGGAGCGGCAAACTTTAGCACAGACGGATTTCAGACAACCACCACCAAACCCCTGCCGATTACTCTCACGGTTACACAGCTTC
>VZSZ01003184.1:42389-54491 GCA_013398815.1 Ibidorhyncha struthersii | reverse complement strand
GCCTCCTCGGCGGCCCGGCCCGGCCCCCCCCGGGGTTCGGCCGCAGCACCGGGCGTGGGGAGAGCCAGCCCCCGGCGGCGGGGCGGGCGAGGTGAGGGACGTCGACACCGCGGCCCCGAAACCCACCCGGCGAGCTCCCCGCTTCACACACACACACACCCCCCTCAATTTTGTCAGTGGCCGCTTTCGGGGACTAATTTATGAAGTTGCTTTAAGAGAGCAGCCTCAAAACTGCAGGTATTATTCCAGGTGCAGGCTAAACAACACGCTGTCCGCATCGAACGCTTTCATCCAGTTCCGACCTACTGGAAAGGCTGAGAGAACCGCGTTTGTTCAGCCTTGAGACAAGAAGGCTTAGGGGAGACCTTCTCACCACGTTCCGGTATGTAAAGGGTGGCTACAAAAATAGAAACTCTTTTACGAGGAGTCACATGGAAGAGAGGAGGGGCGACAGGTACAAGTTACTCCTGGGGAGATTCTGGTTGGACACAAGAGGAAAATTTTTCACATTGACAACAATCGGCCATTGGAATCATCTCCCCAGGGAAGCGGTGGATTCCCCAACATTGAGCACTTTTAAGATTCAGCTGGACAGGGCGCTGGGCCATCTTGTCTAGACCGTTCTTATGCCAAGAACGGTTGGACAGGTGATCCTTGAGGTCCCTTCCAACCTGGCATTCTATGATTCTATTTACAAACACTAAAGTCAGACGACATTCACCATATTAACATAATCAGCACACACACACAAAATCTTACTCTTAGCCTAGCCACATCACAAAACAAGAATAAAACTCTTGTTCTGCAATTAGATGCCATGAAACTATGAGAAGTCCAGATCAAACTAGACTTCACAACCACATTCAAAATCCAGTAGCACTCACTAACCCATTCAAGAGCATGGGAAGCATGCTATTTACTTCACAGAACAATGACTTTTCCCCACTCACATTTTATATAGCAGTATCATTTAGCTGTGGTTGCAAGAAAACATAGCCTATACAGGATTTTTAAGTAGACATTTTTTCCGAGGAAGGTTGGATACCTTTTAGTAGTCAGCCCATTTAAAGATTGTAGATACAGATAGTGCCTTACAGAAAGTTATACGCAAAACATACCATTTCATTAGTCACTGACATTCAAGCTTCCTGTATATTTTATCTCAGTTTGCTTTCCAAGTATTTTTCTTTCATGGAACATTTACTTCTACAAAAACACCGTAGTTTACACAGTTGTCTGCAAAAGCAGTTTCAAGTTTTCTTAATTGAGCAACCACCTAGCTTTCGAAAAAAGGACTCAGATGATTTTCTATGAAACAGTTATTCAATATCTGTGGGAGGAATGGGAGGGGTAAGAGGAATATTTATCACATTGGTAAACACAGTAGGTTTAAAGGTTTTGCTAACAAGAGGCAGAAGCAACAACCCCGAGCCAATTCCCATGGGGGCTGGCAAAGACAGCACTCAGGAGCCACCCAGTTGTTTTCACAAGCCAACTAACAATGTTCTAGTGAGGAGCAGCTGCCTCTAGATGACAGGTATACCTACCCACCACAATGCTCAACAGTCTCCCCACAGTGGGCTACTGGAGTGCAACCACAAAGATCCCTTTCACACCTGATATTCTTCAAATACAGTAAAAGTAGGACAGCATGTTGACACTCCAGCTTTTAAGCTTACTGTCCTAATCCAGCGCTAGATATACACAGCTGAGCTCTGTGCATATTTGTGGAAGAACACCCCAGAAATGGATGCATCTGGCCTAATAAAGGGCTAAATTTAGAAATGACAGTATTAGAAATTGCACCAAACAAAACCCACCTTGAAGCATTCTACTCATTTATCAGTTTGATCTTGTATTCTTCCACAAACTCCAGCAGAGGCACAAGATACCCGTGATAACAGGACGCTGCTAGTGTGACTGAACATAAGAGAATACAGTACCACAGATATACATAGTACTTTATCCTAAGCCGCATATTCTGCCATCATAAAGTAGCTGCACTTAAAATACTAATACCCTTGCAGTTTTAATACTGTGCAAAATGGCTAATAATAAGCAAGATAAACAGAACGTATTTTAACCCACCTTCTGCTATAAACAGGGTAACATTTATTAAAACAAAAAACAATAAGGTCTCGATAAGAATGAACACCACCTTTAGGAATAAGAAGTCCTATACATTTCACAGAGCAGGAAATCCCAGCCAAGCATGGTTCATCTCAGTATCGAGTCAACTACACATCAATTCAACGACCCTTGCCAGTAGACATAATTGTCACCAATTGCACACTACAAAAAAACACCCAACTTCAGCCTTTGGAGGGCCATGCCAAAGCACAGTCTAGTAACAAGCTAGTTCAGAAAAACACTCTAGTTCAGATTCCAGCCCTGCCTTGTGCAGGAAAAGCGGGGTGTGCATGCAACCCCTAAGGAGCAATGCATGGACTTCATGGCACCTTGTATTTACACAGCCTAGTTGCAGAGACAAGCTAAAAACAAAAGCACATTTCTACCAATGCATCCCTTGTTTGAAACAATCATTTGGATCGAGTTATTAATTTGCAGAATAAGCACTAAGCATTCATGTAGACAACCCTATTCCCTTCTTCCCCCTCAGATGCTCAGTTCCTCAGAACAAAGCTGAGCTCAGTTCCTGATGCCTGCAATGCATGATAAAGAGCTGATAAGATACACCATCCGCGGTCTTAATTTATGTACATCTTTCCTTTTTCTGATGTTTAAAGTCAAATTTCATGAGTAAGACAGACTACATATAGGCTATAGCACACCTAGAACAGTTGAATGCATCAGGTGTTAACAGTTCCACTATGATTTTAAACCAAAATCAGTGCAGATCATAAAGCTGCTCAATATTTCATACTAAAAGCTTAACTGAGAATGAATACAACCAGCTTATAAAGTGTCCTAAAGCATTTACAAAACTGAAGGCCATTACATAGTCTCAAAGTGAAGATGGGATGAAGGAATCAAGGATGCATATCAAGTAGCATCACTTAACCTTTTCTCTCTAACAGATCCAAAATACTTTCCCACCGAAACTTGTTAAACCAGTGAGGCTATCAGTAGGAAACCTCCAAAGGCAGTACAATACTACCCAGTTATGCCAATTTAGGGAACTTAATCACTTGAGGTAAGATGAAGCAGATGTGTATTCTAGCAGTTTTACACTGATGTCCTGATCGTTAGTTTCAAATTTTTCTAGTATTATCAACTACTCCTCCTGTTTCAGCTCCATATATTAGCTACTTGGCTGAACATCCTACATTGGGAGTACTGCCACTAGCATCTTTATGGTAGCAATCATTACCCAGCCCTCCCCTCCACTTCTAGTCCGCCAGATACATTGTTTCTCACAGCTTCTCCACAGTAAACAAAATTTCTTTGGCCATTTAAATAACACGTGCTTCAAAAGGAAGAAGCTGTTTCCCCTTCAAAATAAAGCAAAACAAAGCCATACTTTTCATTACGAGGCATCTGAAGTGGGAAAGCTTGCATAGGAAATATGCTTGAGGAGTCATGTTTAAAGAATTATACAGCAGAGAAAAAAGTATTTACCTCTGAGCAGCATGAGTGCTGATATTAATCCTTTCCCCAATCCATGCGTTCCCAGCCCATACTAATAATACTGATATAATAATAAAATAATACTGAATATATATAATATATATTCATATATATGAATATATATAATATAATAATACTGAATATAATAATGCTGAATAATACTGATAATTTTGTCCCTGTTCAGTTGCTACTGGTAGGAAACTCCTCCTCCTTTACTCCACATCAGTGGAATATTCACTGAAGCTCTTCTCTTCCTGATGCATCTGTTCTCTTCCCTGCTACCCCCAAGTCCAACTACTTCATCATAATTAAAAGCCTGACCAAAAGAGCTGTAGCAAAAAAGAGCAAGTAAATAGGATGACTTTCTGGGGCTGTGTTGCAACTGTTCAGAGCGAACATGCAAAGAAAATGCACTGATACCTGTGACTTTACAGAAAATTGCACAAAGCATCACCACAGCGTATCAACAATTCACGCAGCTAACACAAAAGCTATGCCTTCAGCGACTAGTCATCACAGTCATTTCCTCAGATATTACTCTTAACCACCCTCTCTGCCCCTCCAAGTCTGCACACCAAACTTGCTGACCTGCCTGAAAGCATGAGTGAGCCATGGCTGGTTTCACTTACGTTATCGGGCTGGTGCCCTGGCAGGGAACCAAAGAGAACAATACCTGGCAGTGGAGAAGGGCGTCCCACCAATCTGAAAAAAAAAATGTGTGCTGACCACAGCAGGTCTTCCTGCACTTCTCCTTCCCCTGACCCTCAGGAGCAACCTCCACCACCCTGCCACCACAGCATGGACTGTACTGAGGATACAGGCTAATACTTGCCATCCTCAACTCTTTGCTGAATTTATCTCTCTGCCCTTCCTCCCCCATTATACCCAACGACAAGATGATACTTGCACAGCACCCTGAGAAAGAAGCTTAATTTATTGCATTGCAGAGAAGTGTGAAACATGCCCTAGAAATCCTGAAAGCTCATCAGTGGGCAAAAGGAATCTCTGCATGCACAGCACCATGAAGAGGTTAAACTAGCACAAGCCATCACCTGCTTGTAGTCTCACTAAAGAAGTTCACAGACTAAAACGAACTGATTTACCAACCTGGTTCCCAGGGATCTTAGTGGGGGGAAAAAAAAAAAAAAAATCACTAACTTCACAGGATACGCAATGTAAAACAGATGACACGGCACATGTGCAACCAGAGATTCCTTATTTCAGATACATTCTCTTTTTTATTATACCTCAGAAGGAAGTCCAACTTGTTTTTTCCCTAGGAACAAAAAGTCATACTTCACCATAGGTTTGAGAAACACATTGATCACTGCTAAGAGAAAAGTGTAAGTGCCCCGTGGTTACTGGGTACTACATACCTGGAGACAGAGAGATTGGATGCCTTCCCACAAACTGAAAAACGGTCAAATAAAAAATGTGTATGGGGGGAGCTGAAGAAGTCCTCTTACTGCTCTTAAAGAAACAAAGTTGTCCAGAGGACTTCCCAGTAAGACTATTTTTTTCACCTTTATTCTTAATAAGG
The DNA here is from genome assembly GCA_013398815.1 of Ibidorhyncha struthersii. Classification (NCBI taxonomy): domain Eukaryota; kingdom Metazoa; phylum Chordata; class Aves; order Charadriiformes; family Charadriidae; genus Ibidorhyncha; species Ibidorhyncha struthersii. Next base: position 49,363 of record VZSZ01003184.1, on the reverse strand, counting down.
ATTCTTCCCTTCAGAACACCCATGGAAGTGTCATCAGTATTTCACATATGTGGAGTGCTTCCTTTCCCATGTGTTCATCTGCCTCCACTGATTCATACACCGCTCTTCTCCAAATTATCCTTGAGAGCATCCTCATACTATCCCATTATATCTTTGCATTTTGAGTCAACATAATGTAGTAACACCATCCCATACAGCAACTTTAAATAGTTTTGGTCCCAAAGCTAACATTAAAAGGTAACACAACAATCACTAGTGAAAAGAACTAGCCAAGCCCATTTAACAAGGAAGAAAATATATTAATACAAGCAAGTTAAGCATAAACATTTTATTTGGTCAGAATAACACTGAATTGTTAAGAACAGCTGGAGAATTTCCATGACCCTTACAATTCAATTATACTGTTTCGAGTAGCCTTTATAAAAATCTCTCTTCCAATCTTGGTAGTTATGCATGCAGATCAAGAATAACTGCACGTGGCTTCAGCCGTGTGCTTACGGCTATGGCTATATTCATCCCACCCTGCGCTGGACAAGCAGAAAAAGGAGTATGTAATGAATGTGAAGTCTTCCAAAGTCCAACTACCCACCCGTCCAAGAGACACTCTTCTGTATTTGCATTCACCCAGGTTTATAGACATCTTAACTGCCCACTTATACATGAAGTTTTTGTGCTCGGTAGTACAAAGGTAACCGTGCAACTGTACATGCACTTCTAAAACAATTTAAACTTAAAAAGTGGATTCTGTCTAAACAGTAAATAAAAGTGACCTGCAAAGACTGAACAATATACTATCACCTTGAAAGACAATGTGAGACACCTTCAAAAATCTAAAAAACATAGTATCACATCAGAATGGAGAAAGTAGTTATTATAGCTGTAATCACCATTAAACTGCAAGACCTTATTGACTAAAGGAACAGCTAGTAACTGCCAGACTGTTACCCTTAACTTGTTGCTGATAGGATAAAAGGCTATGGCTATTTCACCACCATTTAACAGTTGCTATTAGTAGACACTTGTCAAAATAACAAAGAAACTTTTTTGTAAACAGTGAAGTAGACAGAGCAAGTTCTTTTAGCAAATGTCATATAGCTGGTTTGTTCCCGTCAGTTACTCTGTTTTCACAGAAGATTTCTAATTTTAATAAGCAGAATTTCATTTGGCAACAAACTCACATCTCTCATGAGAATCTGTATTTATAAATGTTAGCTTATTTTTAAAAACATTTAGAAGCTGGCAGACCTCAGATCCAATAATAGTTTTGACACTGCCCTTAACAACTAAGCCCAATCTAATATGCTTCAGGGATTCAACCCAGCATGCCAAAGTTTCTCACTTCAACAAGTAAAGAATATGGTCAGAAGGGTCAGTTATACAGCCCAAGCCTATGGACTTGGCATATCTACAAGCCCCAAAATACACACCCAAATGCCACTCCATCTGGTTTAGCAACAAGAGCCCCTTTGAAGGTGGCTACTATGGACAACTCCAACCAACCAAAAGGAAAAAGGTAGAGTTGTTACTAGTATGGTTTGCTCTCCCTGAGGAACAGCCACACAAAACTCTCACTACTGAACATGGATGAAAGCATTCTTCCAACCCAAGAACTACTTCTACCATGGGAGGACTTGCTTCACTGTCAGCACTAGGTACAAGCTGCAAAACAAGTAGGAAAACGTTAACATAAGCAGCTATTTCAACTCAAAATTTAAGATTTTCCAATTCTACAAATGAATATCATTAGATTTATTTTTTTTGGGGGGGGGGGAAGTTAAGCACATAAAAGCTAAGAATTCTTCTAAGTTAAATTTTTGCAGTAGAAATTTAAGAGCATATATTCCCATTTCTTGGGTACAAGGACAGAGTTGTATTGAAAGAATCTAGACTCTACCCTGGATTAAAAAAAAAAAAAAAAAAAGGCTTATATTCCTGTTCACTCATCCTCATCCACTGCATCTATATATTATATGTTATCAGGACAAATCTGCTCTCCCCAAAGATTAGGGCTAGATGGCTTCATGCCTTATAAATAGAATCTGAGCATAATATCCTGACCACCCGTCAGTTTGGTTGGCTTTTTATCCTGACCAGTTTTAGTTTTTCTTTCTTTTAAAGGATAAGATGGTTTTATTTAAAAGTAATCCAGATAGGAAAAGCAGACCTACACACACTCCCTTTCCTGCCCATCAGAGCTAGCCTCCCTCGCCACACACACCTTCTGGCACGTGCCCCTGCGTGGCAGAGCGTGTTTGCCAGCACAGCTTCCTCCTGGGCCAGGGAGCAGCGTCACCTCCATCCAGCTCATTATCACCCAACCTGCACTTACCTGCGGCAACCAAGCCCGAAGCATTGCCCAAACACTTTTGGAGTGACAGCTCCACTAAGCAGGAAGCACCTCATTTCCAGTTTATTACTTTGTTTACTGGCTACATAGTTCCACCACGGAAAAGTTTAAGTGCTTCATGACACTGTACTGAGAAGATATTATAAAATTAATGTGTCTGTATCATAGTGCAACACAGGACACTGAAATACCACTCATCCCTTTCCAAAAGATATTTTCACTTCCTGATCTGCATACTCTCTAGCACATCATCTTTGCTAAAAAGTTTTCCACAAAATCTTTCAGAGAGTTAATACAGGTCATAAAACTAAGCCTTGTTTTAAAAACAAGGACCTTATCCAGATCTCCTAACTTCACAATTAACTCCACAACTTCTAAACACACTGGTTCAGTTCACTTTCCCCCAGTCCCATGCCTCCTCATCTTTCCTCCTAATTTGAAGAAAAGCATTCAATCAACTGTTCGTCCTCATTAATCTCTCCTCCAGGCTTTCCTTACAGATACATCCAGAAATCCTTCAGCTATGTTTCCAACAGGAGGTAGTAAACAGACTTTTGTTGAACCCAAAGAGTTAGCTCTTTCCATACCAAACCACCAAATAAGGGGGAAGAAAGTCTCTTAACCCAGTTACTACAAACAGACCCAGAGGCACATATCCGAGTTTGACTTGCAAAGAAGGAAGGAAAAGAGAAAAAGCAATCTTCAGACTGATTGTTCCTCTCTTGTAGACAGAAAGCCATTTCTTTAAATTAGGATAATTTCAAGGAGGGCATTAATGCTTCAGAAAGCAAGAGACAACTGCTTTTTGCTTAATTTGTAAGTGAAAACAGAATAGTCTCTACACAGAGAACACACAGCAGAGGAATAAACAAAGCAAGGTAATAAAAAAGTAAGGAAAGACTAGAATAAGGTGATAAAAAACAGCCAGCATGCTTTTAGAGACAAACAAGCCTGTCTTCCTCCTTTAACTGATCATTCACGCAGTGACAGGGAGGGAGGAAGAAGGAGCAGTAAGTCTGAGCTAATTAGACTATAGTAAGACTTTTGATGTCTTGTAACATTCCCACAGTAAAATATGACTATACTGTAGATTCATCTAAACCACAAGATTTTTTCCAGTTGTGCACCAAGTGTACTCTAAGAGTACATAACAAGCCTTCTGAGTTTGGCAGTAAGCTATCACCCTGACATTATGCAATGTTTTCATTAACTCCGATGGCGAAACAGTGTGTTTATACAGTTTAGGAACAAAGCTGAACTGGAAGAGTTTGCAAGCACTCTGCTATGAAGTCTAGTTCTGTCTTCCAAACTCAATAAACTGGCGAAGCGATCAGAAGTCATTAGAACGAAGTTCAATAGAAGCAAGAGCAAAGCTCCGTATTTGAGAAAGGAAACAGCGGTCCAAACATGCTACACGAAGCAGCTGACTAGGCAGCTGTACTGCAGAAACTAAATCATGATGATATCATGGATCAAAGCTAGGTAAGCTGATATGTTGTTACTGCAGAAAAACAAAACAAAAAAAGGCAAAACTCAAACATCACTCCAAAAACATCATATGTAAGAAAGGGAGATAAATCATTCTTCTCACTGGCACTGGTGAAGCCTCAGCTGAAGCAACACAACCACTGTATTTTAAAAAAGCTTCAACACTTCACTTTAAGAACGGCACTGTAGGAAAGGTAAAGCCAAGCCACAGCCATCAGTATTTTAGTTACTGCATTCTCAAGACCCGGTACAGAGGTATCTATGTGAATGTGCTTAGAGCAAGCACGGCCCTTCCACACTGACTCCCCACCTGATGGGCGAGTCCTGAGCAATGCTTGTGAGACATGTCCTGTGAATGTCCTGTGCCTGTGCACAGCAAAGGAATAAGTCCACATTTTTAGCTGCACTTTCAAACCTCTCTTCCCCACTTGCAAAACTGCTCCACGGGTTTCCTATGCAACACTCCACATTCCATCTCCTCCATGCTGCTCTCATATATTGCATGTTTATATCTGCAATTTTCAAACTTTCCTTATAATAAAAGGGAGGTAAGTACCCAAGGTCCAAATTACCTTTTTTCCTTCGTTTCTGCTCATCCCTCTCTCCTCCTGTTTTAAATTAAAACATTCTATAACATTTCCCACTTTAAAAAGAGGTTGCACATTTAGATCTTCCCTTTCTTCTCCCATACCACCCATTTTTGCTGGCAATAACAAGGATCTTATTGGTAGCATGACAAAGGCTAAACCATACTTTCTCCCAACGTGCCTGAGCGTTATGATCTTATTAAGCTTAATTCTAACTACAAGAACTAGATCTCTCTGCTCCAAATGGATTCTGATATAATTAGTTGTAAGAATGAAGGAAAAAAAACAAATATTTCAAGTCTTCTTAAATCTATTTCACACACTTGGTGTGTGGATTTGCAGTCTTCTCTGGATTTTGAGGGTCTGTATAAAAGTGAAGACTGTGGCAAGCTGTGTTCTGCTTCTCCCCTGTCCTTTGCTATTAATTTGCAACGATTGGAAGCAGGTGACTGCACACTTGACTGCTTGTGTCCTGTGGTGCAGCTGCTACGCAGAAAGCAGCACATGTAAACGTTTGCATGATCCATGTCTCCTAAGAGTCTCCGTGGGCCGCATGTGGCATTTAGGCAGCACTTTCACAACCCCCTTTGTGCACGGTATTGCTCTGTGACACTAGCACACAGTTAAGCTAGAGGTTATTTACTAAAATGGCTGGAGACACTCTCCAATGTTTGGCAAGATCCATGATGTATTTCAAGATTTTTGTTAGTTACCTTAAAAGAATTTCAAGACATTACTTCTGAAGGATTTCATCCAGTGTGTGATAGATGTTTTACAATGGATAGGAATCTTAATCTATTAAGTGTCAGCTTAGGAAAAAAAAAAAAACACAAAACAAACAACTACACAAAACAACCACCCAACCACCCAAAAGCTTCCTTTATACATTTGGCTCCCTCTATACCAGATTGGTTTAAAAAAAGGCATCTGATCACTTCTCCTACAGCAACTAAAAATGCTTCCAATGTTCTAACTTTTTCTGCATAAAAATTCAAGAAAAGAACAGACAAAGGTCACATACAGGTTTTGAACTTCTACAGCAGAAGATTTTAAAGCTGCAAATATTGACTTGGGTTTTACCTGGCTATTTTGAAATTATTTCACCTTGACAGTAAACAGTTTTCAAACTTCAGGGTCTGGTATTAAAATCTAAGGAGACTCTAAAAACAACCTGCCTTGCTGCAATCAATCGTGTGAAGGTTTAAGCAATTAAGAAACACGGATGAAAGCAAAGAGAAAAGCCCATTTCAAATCCCTATTACTTAAATGCCATTAACTTATGCATATGTTTACGATCAGTTCTGTACTATCATCACACCACATAATCCTCACTGCATATACATACAAGAAATCCACCTAAGAGTGGTCATTTATGTGTTGTCACTATTAGCAAACATGTCATTAACAAACCTAATTAAATGTGTATGTCATGTACGTGTTAGTATTTAATACACAGATACCTAAGCTATATACAGTGTTTCTCAAAACACCAAAGTGATTATAACACAAAAAGAATGTGTTTTTAAAACTGAAAGCTAAACAATAGAACCATCAAAACTTCAAGAAACCCAAATATCTAAGCAACGAGGATTTTTTTTTAATTAACACTCAGTTCTATGATGAGATAATATTTGTTTAAAAAAAAAAAAAATCTTGCTTTAACTAACAGGAATCGATAATCACTGCTCCTGAGGATCAAAATAGAAATCATGACATATTTTCAACTCTAGGGGCATCAGCAGCTGTTGCTATACTGCAAAAGAGCTGAAGTGTTTTTATAAACATATACAGAGACAGTCGACTTTATTTTTACATAAAACCAGATGCCAGTAATCCAGGTAAGATAGTAACCAAATGATCGTGAAAAATTAATATTTCAGCACGTGTGTTATGATACCTCTCCTTTATAACTAGAACAAAAACCACCGTCAGGTTATAAAACAAAACAGATGGAAGTTATGGTTATTTTCAGGGTGTTTTTCAGCCACATTTTGACATTTCTGTGCATGTGCTAGCATTGTCTGCCGATGCCCGATTTGCCTTTGGCTGACTCTCGCCTGGGCACTGCAGTTCTGTGCTAACAAGCCGGCTCTATTTGAGACACAAACTGCAGTATTCCCAGAGCAAAAGGAGTTTGCCGGGGTGTTCGCTTCCCTTCCAGCCAGCCAAGACAATGGAGAGCCGAAGGGCAGGCAGGACACCGGGCTGTTGATCCCCCTCGGAGGGTGCCTTTGCACCACCACCACCATTCCCAGACTTGAACCCCAGCACCTGGATTCTCTCCCATCTTCCAGAACGGCAGGGAAGGGGATATGGAAACAGAGCGACAACACCGAAACAAAACACCAGGCTACTTCTAATCCTAGAAACAAAACAGAACAAAACCAAGAAATAGCTTGATAAACCGTTTACCTCGTTCCGGCTTCATTTTCTCCGTTTCCTCAGAGAGGTCTGGCCGGAGCCGAAGTGCTCTGCTGCTCCCCCCGTCAAGACTGGCTGTGGCTGCCTCCAGCTAGCGATATTAATTATTTTTTTCGTGTGTGTAATAAACA